>JACCHZ010000007.1:0-168200 GCA_018907045.1 Wiebesia pumilae
ACCCTATTAATAAGGATTAAAACGATCATAATTTAGCAACCCTTTCTAAAAATTTGTATTTTTACAAAACATAGTATCTATATTTTTATATTTTTTGTTCAAAAACTAGTAACATTATACTAATTATAATATTTATTTTTTTCTAAAATAATGTATAAATGCATATTTAGTAAATAAAATTATCCTTAATAAATATAGATCTATATTTTTATTGTAAAATAAATAATATTATTAATTAATAAATATATATTGATATATAAAAATTTAATATTAAAAATTTACATGTTTGATATTTAAATTAAAATAATTAAGGTAGACAAAATTTATACTTTAATGAATAAAATCCAAAAAACCATTTAATATTAAAAATTAAAATTTTTTATTCTTTTTTAAAAATTAAAAAATTTTAAGTTAAAATTAAAAAAATTACACTTATATCTATATATATCTATATATATATATATATATATATATATATATTATATAAATTATAAAATAACTTTTCAATTATACACTAAATATTATCCCCTAATAATATAAAAGCAAATTTAAAAAAAATTAAATTTACACTATATATAAATTATAATATTAAATTTACAACATATATAAATTATAAAATTAATTCTTGCAATTATAAATTAAATATTAAAGCTTAATTAATATAAATAAATGCAAATCTTTAATTAAAATTAAATTTACACTATATATAAATAATAAAATTGAGTTTTTTCAATTGTATATTAAATAATAACTTCTAATTAATATAAATTAATGCGAATTTTGAAAAAAAAATTAAATATACACTGTATAAAAAATATAAAATTAATTTTTTTCAAAAATTGTATATTACCTATTACACCTAAAACTAATATAAAAAAATAATTACAAATTTTAAATTTAAAATTAAATTAAAATTACACTATATATAAATTATATAATTATTGATTTTTTCAATTGTATATTAAATAATAACTTCTAATTAATATAAATTAATGCGAATTTTGAAATAAAATAAAATTTACACCATATATAAATTATAAGATTACTTTTTGCAATTATAAATTAAATATTAATCCCTAATAAATATAAATTAATGCATATTTTAAAAAGAAGAAAATTTACACCGTATGAAAACTATAAAATTAATTTTTTTCAATTGTATATTAAATATTAATTCTTAATTAATATAAATAAATGCAAATATTTAAATAAAATTAAATTTACACCATATATAAATAATAAAATTAATTTCTTTCAATTGTATATTAAATATTAAATCTTAATTAATATAAATAAATGCGAATTTTTAATCAAATTAAATTTATACTATATATAAATTATAAAATTAAAATTTACACCATATATAAATTATAAAATTAATTTTTGCCAATTATAAATTAAATATTTATCCCTAATTAATATAAATTAATGTATATTTTTAATAAAATTAAATTTACACCATATATAAATTATAAAATTCAGTTTTTTCATTTGTTTATTAAATATCATCCCTTAAATATATAAATTTTTGCAATTTTTAAATGAATTAAATTTACAACATGTAAAAATAATAAAATTAATTTTTTTCAATTGCATATTAAATATTAACATCTAGTTAATATAAATTAATGCAAATTTTTTAATAAAATTGTATTTACACCATGTAAAAATTATAAAATTAATTTTTTTCAATTGTATATTAAATATAAAGCTCTAATTAATATAAATTAATACGAATTTTTAATAAAATTAAATTTACACCATATATAAATTATAAAAATTCATTTTTTTCAATTGTATATTAAATATTAAAGCTTAATTAATATAAGTAAATGCAAATTTTCAAATAAAATTATATTTATACTATATATAAATGATAAAATTAATTTTTTCAATTATATACTAAATATTATCCCCTAAGTAATATACATTTATTCAAATTTTTAAATAATATTGAATTTACTCTATATATAAATTATAAAATTAATTTGTTGAATTATATACTAAATATTATCCCCTAATTAATTTAAATTTATACAAATTTTTATATAAAATTAAATTTACACCGTGTAATAATTATAATATTAAGTTTTTTTAATTGTATATAAAATATTAACCTCTAATTAATATAAATTAATGCAAATTTTTAAATAAAATAAAATTTACACTATATATGAATTATAAAATTATTTATGACGCAATTTATTGTGCAAATGAATAATAATTTAATTTTTAATCGTTTCATACTTTAGTTATAATCAGCTTATTGAATAAATTTTATTGTTATAGATTATTATTTATGTTTTTTATATTATTTATATAATTATAAATATAATTTATGCATATTATAAGAAATTTTATTAATGCTGAAGCATATGATAATTAGACTGATAATGTATTTGCACAGTTAAAAGAAATTTGTTAGGTTGAAATTTTGTTTTGACATAAGTAGATATTTAAAGCAAAATTTCAGAAATTTTTTAATTAGATTTGAGTAACCATCAATTTATATAAAAAAGTAAGATATAAAACATAATATTTGATTGAGGACTTATAATCTTTATTACATAATTAATGATTCACCTTTTAGAAGATATTTCTATAATTATTTTTAAAAAAATTTTTTAAAAATTGATAACAATTTTTTTTTTATTGTAAATCTAATACGTATATGTAGAAATAAAGTAATATAAAAGTATACAAATAAAGAGCAAAAATATTATTCAATAAAATAATACCTTTTACAAAAATTATTTTTGTGGTTTATAATTTAAATAAGTAATAAATTTAAAGTAATAAATTTAAAGAGCTATGTTCAACATATTTAATATTTTATTTACACGAAATGAAAGAATACTTACTTTATATAACTTTGAATTAATTTGAATTAATTTTTTGATTGTTATACATAATTTTGAAGAGAGTTCTTTCGCTTAAACATGACAAGAATTTAAATTATTTGGATTTCGATCGAAATTTAGTTTTTAAAATGCTTTCGAAATCGAAAGCATGGTTGGAATTGTAATAAAACTCCTTATTACATATTCATGTTGACATTTTTTGAAAGCAATAAGAAATATGTATTTTTATGATTATCGAACGATATTAAATGAAAATTAGACGAACATTCTTCAACTTCTTGTGACTTACTTCTTGCGATGTGCAATCAAGCTTATCTCATAAATACCTATAATGAAATAGTAGGCTTACAAAATTTATAAAGAGATTAATTTTATCAATGTTATATTAAAACAAAAAATTTACTTTTCGACCTAGTTTTATACATTATATTTGTACATTATTGTACATTATATAAAATAAAACAATAATTTCATTACTGATGATAGCCATTGTTTCAGTAATTGTTGTCGTCCTTAAAAGAATCACCGAGATTCTTAAAAATTCCATTTTCAGAATGGAATGAAGGCCAGAATGAAGGTCTGCGCCTTGCTCAGTAATATCTCGCATAAACTCTCTGATTATTTATCCGCATCATTAGGAACTCCAGTCGCCTGTTAATACAATAGTTGAAACTCTTGATGGAATTCACAGTAATCAGCTCTCGCAGGACGAAAATGGGATATACACGCGCGAAAGGGTCTGCGTCGCGGCTTGCAGGGCGTGGTCGCCATGTTGCTGGAAGGAGGAATAGAACGCACGACCTCCCGCGGGAATCCATCGCTTCCGTCGTTTCCCACTAACTTCCCATCCCGGTCCTCGTAACGACTGCTATATTTTCCCTTCTCGCACGTGCGCCCGGGAAGGAGCTTGCAACTTATTATTCTTTATTTATGTGCGCGCTTAAGTTGGCTTAGCTCCCCCATCAGGACTCCGTCGTGCGTGTGCGTGTGGGGAGGGACGTGAATTCGCGACGACCTTCGTCAAACGTTACGCACCAATATTCGCTCGCCCTGCATCGTGCAACTAATATGCGAGGAGAATTTCGTCCGATCTAGAGTGTCGCAGGAGCACGCGCTCGTATTGGATTGACTTTGAGCAGGCGACGTTTTCTGCGACTTCAAACTTAAAAAAATGTATCAATAATTCATAAAATTATTGTCGTTTGTTGTGGAAACCTGTGTTTTTTTGATGAAAGTACAAGAATTAATCCATTGTGAATTCGCTTACAGGACATGACGTATAATTTGAGAACTCAGATATAAATTTACGACATATAAGAAATATTAATTAAGATGACTATTTACTTACGTATGTCGTCCCGAGAAATTTGAGAATATATGGTTGAAGTTAATTAGAAAATAGAGATCTCACGTATACTTTGGTATATGTCTTAATTAGATATAAGACTTGATTTACATCTTTTCACTTGAGCTTATTATATTTATCATGAATTAGCTAGTATAATAACGGTTTGATCGTTAATGCATATTTTAAAAAGAAATTTAACATTTCTTGAAGTCACATGATTACAAAAATTCAATAAGGCAGCTAAAACGAAACTCTTATCGAAAATATGTTGCAGTAAATTATAATAGTGTTACGTCATATGCCAGATTCATTGTATTCTTAGAAAAATCATAAATATGAAATGAAATAGATTACTGTTAACTTATCTCGCTAATAAAACTGCGCATACATGTATCGTAAAATCTTCTGCGTTTCGAATAAATGACTTATTTGTTAAAGTCTTTTAACGAATGTACATTACTGATTAATCGATTTATCGTTCTCCTAATTTTATTATTTAAAAAATTCAAACGTATATTGTATAAGAAATTAGTTTAGGTATATAACATGATATTGTAACAAATGCCAGAATCCAGTGTTTTGCATTTTGCACCTTCTAGTGTTCAGTAAAGGACAATGCGAGACAATGGCTTACCGTTTTCTGAATAAGAGTGGCGGCTATGCTTGGGTTGTTACTCAAGCGACTCTCATTCACTGCTCAAGACTACAGAAGCCTCTATCCGTTGTTTGTGTCAACTACTTACTAAGGTAAGAGAAATCTTCTCCTCTTTTTATACAATGTAACTTTTGTCTCTATGCGCTTTTCAAGTTCAAATATAACACGCGACTTGAAAATGAACTATGTGCTCTATATAGCGAAAAATTTAATACTCCTATCTACATCCTAAAGTATCATTGGTTGCACCCTCGATTTACTATTGATTGGCTTCCATAAAGACTTTGATCTCCAATGTGATATTGAAATAAATTATCAGAATTAATTGAGTTCGCCTTAGATTATAGTAATGTAATTTTACTTCAATACCAAAATATCATTTTACATGCAGTTATTAATAAGTGTTTTTTTATAAATATTAAAATATGTATGTAGTATTGTATAGTAAAATTACTTTTACCAGTGTTTTTTCCTTTTTAATTAATATGTATTATTCGTATATATAATGTAACATTGTTTTTATTTAAACCTAAAATAGACAGAAATCTGTCTATTCTTTAGTTTTGTAAAATTAAGTGAAATGTAAAAAATATTGACAGGTCCAGATAAAAAAGTTTAATTTTAATTCCCCTTAATGATATAAACTATGAAATGGTATGTTTCGGATGTAATTTCGTAATTTTTATGAAAATATCGAACAGCTTCTATTTACTACAAAAGTAAAGATCAAATAAATATATTATAATTTCTAGATATTTATTTCTGTAAAATATAGAACATATGAATCATTTGCCTAATTCGAAATTTAGAAAATGGAAGTAATAATTAACGAAGGCCGTATAAAGTTGAGGTACCTCAAATTGATTAAAAAATATTTATAATTGCAATATATAATTCCATGCTAAAACAGTAGACAATACATACGTACAAAATTTAGTCAATTTATATCTGTCTAACACATTGCTCCTTCAGACGTACAGGAACAACATTCTATTTCCAATTTTTATATCAATAAATCATTGAGAAAAAAGAAAGGATTCAACGAAATTGCGAATGTCAACTCTACGTACTAAAGATACATATTCGTTCACTTACATGCTTCAGTTTATTAAGATTTCTTTCGAAAATTCAAAACATTTTTCTTAAAATTTAGTAATAGAATACTTTAGAATAATAGAGTTCCTTTAATTTATATTAAATTTTCATACAATCTTGCGACCAATGGTAAAGATACGAGATAACGAGATTAATTTGCCATCTACAGTAAATGTACCTTATTTTGATCTCTTGATTCATTTATTGATTTTCGGACATTTCTTTTTCCAAGTGAGTTTTTCTCGTTAAAACATTAAACATTACATTTTCTCGTTAAACCTAGATCCGAAATATTCCGTCTGCTCAGCTTGCAATCGCTTCTTTGTAAAAAAAATCCATACGAACAAAACATAACAAGAAACCGTTCTTCTTTACCATCTGCTTATACATGCTGGGGCATTACAAAGCACTCTAACCACAAGGACGCGAGCGCACCACTTTCCCCAGGAATTTCGTAAAAGGCTGGAGGGGATTTACTCCCTCTTGCTCCCGTCATTATTTCCACTCTATCCCTCTGTGACCAGGTGGCGTAGATTCCTCCTCCACTTCCGAGGCTTTCGGCAGCTACGACCTCCTCTTCCACCCACTTTGAGTCGCACGCGCTGCCACGCGCATCTTCCTGGTCGATATGACCGCTATTCTTCTCCCCTCCAAGCTGCGCTTTTCCCTCTCGACGGAGGCGCCGCGTCCGCGTCTGACTCGATCGAAAGCGAGAGCGCGCGTATACGCCGAAAGTGAAGGCGAAAGCTCGCCGCCCCCGTGCTTCTCTCCTCCCCTCCCCGGGTTAAACGTAGGGGGATGGAGACAGAGTGCGCTTTCGCCGCTTCGTGGACGTGGTATTTTGTCGTATTGTGCAACCCGTGGACAACGACAACGTCAGCGAGTTCCGTCGTGGGAAAACAGCGCTGCACTTCCTCGAGACGAAGAGAGTCAAAGTGGTGCGACTGTGTGCCGAGGGCAAACCTCGAAAGCGTAAGCGAAAAATGGGAAATGGTTATCTTCGTCGTTGTGGCTAATTTGATATTTTGTTTTCTTCATTTAAGGGTTGCCGTGCATGACCCTGAACCACTTTCGCTTTTTACCTTCGCTGATACTCTGGAGTGTCTCCAGTATTTGCTTTTCTAAGCAGACTGTATTTGCTTCGCAACCGGTTACTTGACTACTTTTTATTTTCTTTTTCTCTCTTAATACTCGATGCTGTATAATATTTCTGAAAGACTCTCACGTGTTGTTTCATTGTATAATTGTTTTTTTCTTCTTCTACATGTTACACGATATTAAGTTCCCAAAAGTGCAACGGTAGTACGTGGTTTTTTATTCAGAGAATTTTAATTTTGAGTAACTCTCGGTATAAGCTTAGTTTATATTTGTGAAAAATCGTACGAACCCAGTGAAATTGCCATGTTAAAGTTTGACAAATAATTGCAGTGATATTTATAGTGGAACGAAGTACTTTATTTAGAGAAATCTTGCGTTTCAATAAGCTTTGGCAACTAGTGCAATTCTAATGATATCTAAGTAATGTATCCTCGATTATTTTCGATCTTTAATTAAGCAGATTTACCAAATCCGTTCTAAAATCACGTAAGCTCTGTTATAGATAAATATCGTAAAAGAAATCACTGACTATGAAATTTTACTAAATTTATTACGAAGGGCCCACTTCCAAGAGATTTTCCTATTAGCTTAACATATAGTAAAATGAAGTATATGCAATTGCCTTACATAAGTTTACTAGATGCAAGGCAATTATGTACGCTTCTACTTTTGAGCATGAATCCAGTCAGAAAAAAGTAAATTGTGTGCACATTAACATTCAAGAAGGCGGCCAATTAATCACTAAATGAGCTTCTATTTTTAAAACTTCTTGTTTTAAAGCGTAATTTAAATAATTTAAGAAATCGTTATTGTTTAGCAAGTAATTTCCAAGAGATATGTAACATTAATCAATGTGACGACTGGAAAAACGATATAAATATCCGATATTATCAGATTATTCGTGAAATGCTTTTAATAAACGAACTGCCATTTAATAATTCAATAGTATAAGAATAATCCTTTAGAATATCGAAAGCAAACCCTTTAATACCCGTACATTTAAAATACGCATGTGCAAGCAGATAGTATTTGTGGATATTTTTTCACGCGGTAATTAATTCATATTAAAATGTGCTTCTATTTCATAAATGTGCCCATTATATATATGTACACATAACTCCAAGTAAGCGTTCGTATTGATAAAGTTAAGTAAAGACAATTGAAGCTAAGTAATAACTCGAAGTAAACCTCAAACGTAGCTTTATCTTACAGGGTTAAAGTATTCGATACAGTAACCCTTAACTCTCGTTTAACTCTCAAATAAAACCTTTAAATTTTTATGCGGGTTAAACTCATTTTCCCGCTCGTCTTCGTCTGCCCTTTAAAGTACCAACGCAGCTAAGATTTGGACCGCGCTGTTCGCATTTTTCTTTCTACAATATCCGTCCATGTATCGTTTCTCATCACAAATATCACGTTACAAAGAGAAAATCGCGTTTCCATTACGACAACGGACAGACGCCGTAGATTTTTCGTCACGCTACTAAAAGCTTGCGCTTGTTATCGCAGGTTGCGCGCGATGAGACTTACGAGGAAATTTCAACTTAATGGCTTAACTCATCTTACGATACAACTCTCCCGTCCCTTCCTCCACCATGGTTTTTCCAAGATATTTCCAAGTTAGGATTATACCGGTATTGCGAAACTATTTGATTTCGTAAATCCATTCGTCGAGGCTAGTTATGATATAAACATTAATGCGAAACAATAAGCAATAATGTAGAGGTGATGTTTCAGTAGTAGTGAAGTGAAATGAAGTTTCGTCGACGAGTCTTGAAAATTCTGATGCAGACCTAATGCAGACCTAATGCAGACAAACTTCTCAATAGCTGTTTATTATCGCAAATTGGCTTTCATCTGACAAACTCTTGCCTTTCAGTTGCCTTTTTATAAATTATGCTTTCTTTGCGAGCAGAAATTTTACGTGCAACTTTATAAACGTGCAAAGTCATCGTTATATCGATATCTACGCGTGTAATATTGTGATTATTAAGATTAATACGATATTTATAATATTACGATGCGTAACCAACTACCTTCTCACGCCATTTATATTGACTTAATAAAGTATGTTTTGATGAAACCTCGTCGAATTTTCGCTAGAAACTTCTTAATTGGTAAACATAATAAAATACTCTTAAGCAAGTTGAGATTTCCTTCGTTGATATATTAGTGAGTACGTTGATTGAGATAAACACAATATTACCGCATTGATTGCGCATCATTTCATCTTATTTGAAAGCTTAATAAAATATACTGGTATAAATACCCGTGTATAAATACTCGGTAATACTATTTCTCGAATAAGTCCAATTTGCGTTTTCTCATTTTTTCCTCGAGAAATCCTTTCGTACAAGCCATTTCGTTGATCTTATAAGCAGCACAAAGAAATGCGTCCTGTTTCCAGATGTAAAAAATTTATCAGTATTTTGCGCTTCCTTAAAATTTTACGCGGATAAGAGGTAGTTTATTATACGAATACAATATTTTTTTACGTGTAGGGAAATTTCATTTTTGCAACAGTGCACGTAATAAGCCCGATAACGTTAACTCGATTGTACAACACTCGAATCTTTAGTTTAACCAAGTGAACGATGTATCCTCGAAATTTTCGCTTTGTTTTTCCCCTTTGTTAAATTCGCGAAAATAAATTTAAGTGGTATACATTTCGTATGCTCGATGGCACGCGATTTAGTTAAAAATTCCTGCGCATCGGTCGGTTAAAGCAGCGCGTGGAGCACGTGCGAGCCTATAAGCCGGCACACTTGGTTGTAGCGCAACATTCGCGATCGACCAATTTATAGAGTCGTCGTTGAACTCTTGGTAATTGGGCGAAAAACCTAGTTCGTTATCAGAGAGTAGCCTCTATCCAATTTTACCTTATACTACTGCACGCGACGACGATTTATTTGTGACAAGCAAAATCACTTCATCTTAAGAACGAATTCTCGTAAGAGTTATATTCTCCCGTGGATAAAAGAGCATCTGTAAGAGCATGTGAAAATCTACTGATATATAGTGAGATTGATTTTCACTGATAACATAATCATGTTGCACTCGAATAATTTCACAAAATTAATTTATATTTAGAAAAAGAAATTCTTTTAACTTTACTGATCGCTCAATAACAGTCTCAAAAGAAATTGCAAGTGTACTTGTTTGAAAATCTCTTCGAACGCAGAACGATCCTTTTTACATAGAGAAAAAATTCTGTTTTTAAAACGTTAGCAGAACTTTTAATTACGGTAATTGTGTTTTACGTGGGCGTCGACGTGCGTGCGTCCGCGGGTGAGTGGGTACGCGCATATGTTTGTTGAAGGAATTGATAATTAAATTTAAGAATTTATCCATTGTACTATTTTAAACTGTGTTCGAATAAAAATATCAGTTTACTATTATCAGATATTTTGAAAAAATATTCAAGCAGTTTTATGATCTTAAGGCCTTGCAATTATTCTCATAAGATGCGAATTATTCTGGAATTATTATTTCTTGTGCGGTTATTTCATCTTGAGTATAAACTTCGTTTCCATATTTCAAAATATTAACGACAAAATGTTAGTTATTTAATTTATTTAAATGATTTGGAAGAAATCCAAATGTCTGAATATTTAGTTTTTTCAACTGCTTCTTTCACAAACACTTTATAACACTTGTAATTATAATTATAGCTTTATTAATTGCAAACGAGACATTTTTTAAATAAATGATAAAAAGAAGTGATGTTTACACTTAGTGAAAAGTAATAACAAATAATGAAAGTTTTGGATGAATAAAAATCTTAGCAAAATGTAGTATTTAGTACTTTTTAATAAAGATTAGGTATAAAATATATTTCGTTAGTGTTGAAAATTTCCTAAATATTCAAATAAAATAAAAATAATCTGATTTCTATTTTAAGATTTTGCACATTTTCTCGGTAAATATATACCTGTAATAAATGTTGTATTTTTTATCGTGAAGATAATTATATTAAAGTCGAGTAAAGCTCAAATGCATATGTACAAACGATTCATTGCTTGTTTGCCTCAGTAGCCGTAAACAAGACTTTACAAGTTCTTGTTCTATAAATATTTTCATCTTATCGACTCGAGTGATTCCAAAGTAGTATATGACTTTACACATCATATAGTTCTTTTCTTTCTATAGTTCTTTCCACATATCTTTATACATTCATATAGTTCTTTTCATGCATCACGAAGGAGGATTTTTCGACAATGATAAAGAAATCGTTGAATAAATTCAAAGTAAACTAATTGTATACGCTGGGTTTTAATTAATTTACGTAATTTAATTTACATAAATATAAATATATGATTTTTAAATTATTAATTGTTCAATTGGCAAAAGGGTTCGAATATTTACATTTGAAAGATACTATACGGCTATATCAATACTAAATCAATAGTGTTTTCAATTATTTCTTAAATTAAAGCATAAAATGAACGCAACATTGACTACGTCGTCTAACTGTTTTCTTAATTTAGTTATTGCTAATAGTAATATATCGATAAAAATTCTTCAAATATTGGAAAACCATTTTTAAGAATTAAATTGTAACTGCAGTTTACACACGTGAATATTGTAAATTATTCGTAAGACTAGAAGTGAAATGAGATTTGGATTTGAATTATTCAATAATAGAGCACAGGAACGTGAGAATTCACTTTTCAATAAAAAAAATCTTATGATTTTTGCAATTTCTTATAATTATTTGAAATTGAAATATCGTTGTTATGTTTGTCATCGCCAGAGAAACTGTTTAACATGAACCTTTACGAAACTGCTCTAACTTACATATTTCATTTTTAATAATGACCAAGACTTGACCATTCATCGGAAAATCCCACACTTTTCATATAACACTCACACGCATACTAGTCAAGCTCCCATAACACCAAACATCCGATTCTTGGCGATTGTGCGCTCGTGCGATCGCGTCACTTTCGCGGTGAGATTTCCAAGGTAATTTTCTCTCCCTCCTGCGTGCACTCGATTTGTACATTTATCAGTTATCAGGACTCGCATCGTCGCGACCTTGAAAGCATTTTTTTATGGCTTGCCACAACTTACATAACCCTTTTCTGAGCGCCGCGAGAACTGAAAAGAGCTTTGGTTTGACTTATGGTGTGAACACGTGACAAATGCGTGAGATAAAAATGCTCGTGCAGAGTTGGTGTCGCGAGGTCGCTAGCGACTATCGTTTTTCTAATTATGTGAGAGAGCCTAGACGCCTTATGACACTTTTTATCTACTCAAGTACTGGGTGAAAGTGAAGTTGCGCCTTTTTCACAACCACGCAGAGCCTTCACGCACCGATTTACAATATAAGACGTGCATTTTGATTATCTGATTTCATTGGTTGAATGTCAAAAATACAGTTTCATTTTTACTTATATTTGGAGAGTATGTTACGCGTTGAGGCTTAATTTTTTTATCACAGAGGATGATAGAAGAAGAGGAAAAAAATTTAAAAACCAATTCAGAAGTTGAAAATCAAACTATTGTCTGTCAATCATCATAGATACTGAGGTTATTTTAAAAATCTTGAAGACCCAAATGGTATTTTTAGAAGTCCTCAAATATTTAAAAAGAAAAAAATTTAGATTTTAGAACCTTACAAAATAGTGCATTATATTATATAAAAAGAACAAATATTTTTTGTATTTTATTCGTATATTGAGGTATGACGTTTTAAAGTTTTTTTACCGTTAATATTAGTAAACTTATTTTTATCGTAATTTATTTTAATTATCATAAATTATTATTATAAATTCGAATAATTAAGTGTGGATATATTGTAAGTAATATACTTAATGAAAATAATATATAGTTTACTTTATCTAAAATATGCCTACCTTTTTTTAAATAAGTAAATTTAAGTAAATATTTTTATTAGAAAAATTACGCAATGCATTTACATTAAAGACATTTCATAATGGTTATATTTTCAATCAGTAAACTCGACACGTAACAGTGTTGGAAACTAATATTCAAAAGCAAACTAATTTCTGAATTATTATGAATACGTGCTACGAATTTTAATTGAAAATTTCTAAAATAAAAATGTTTGTGCGGTCTATTTGCTTTTTATGTTGAAAAATTAAAAAATTTTTTTTTAAAGCATTGCTTTAAAATTTATTTGTTATGTTCTGTTGATTTTTTATATTAAATGCGAAACTTTAGAAATGTTTGATTTTGCATTGTGACACATAAAGGTCTTTTTTTATCAGAATTTTTTCGTCGAAATGAAACTTCATAATTATTTATTATCTTTTTCATCAAGTTTTCTAAAAATATAAAAGGATTTTTTTTTTCAGAAAAGGATCTTTTTTGATTTATAATATTTTTTCAACGAAATATTGCCATCACAGTAAATTAAGAGAAAAAAACTAAAACGGATCAGGAATACTTTATGTTTAAATAGGTTCATTTTTTTTTTTTCAATTTTAATTGACAATTATTTAAGTGGCACCATTTTTACGATCGATTTAAAAAACTAAAGATATTATTCTATTGTCATATAAAAAAATTGAAGGTGTGACATACAAGAATGAAAATAAGGAATTAAATGCGTATGATTGGTTTTCAGTGGATTAATCATAACACCATATTACAATCAATTAAAAATTTGTATATTAATGAAAAGATTAGAAAGCCACTATTAAAAATGCAAGTGTAAACATTTGAATTAGCTGCTTTTTATATCATAACAAAATTAAGATATCAATAAAAAATATCTTTACGTTTTGCGTAAGTAAAAATAAGAATTAGTGAAATACTTTATTTAATTGATTAGTAGAGCGCAATGAAAAACAATGTCCATTTTTCATCAAGTTAGCTTCATAGTTTTTGAAATTAAATTATATAAAGTAAACACGTGATGTCGATTAAACTATAATAAGCGTTATCAAACCATATATGAGAATAATTGTTTCGTCTTCAAACAGCTTTAATGCAGTTGAATTAAAAGTTGTTGATCTAAGAATGAATTTTTTCTATGAATCCTAGAAAAAATTGGTGTAGTATGTTTGTAAAATTATTATTCGGCATTCGAGAGAGTGTAAACTGATTTGTCATAATTGTGGAGCCTGATCCACGTAATGTCATCCCGGAACTTATATTATTTACAGCTGACAGGTACACGTGTCTAAGCATGTAACAAGTAATGAACCATGGTCGATTTTATATTACATACGGAAAATCACGTGGTTGTTATGTGGCAACGTTTATAATACGCAGGCCTTATCGTGTGGCCTCTCCCTCTCTCACTCTCTCTCTCTCTCTCTCTCTCTCTCTCTCTCTCAGTCTTGGCTTCTTTATAGAAAAGCACGTGTTTATAAGACAGTGCGTCACATAACTGATCACTCTTATCTGATAGGCGTCCAAATATTTTCCCTCAAGTATGTATGTACGTCATTCATCATGTGCAAATTCATATGCCTTCTATTTAAGTAAATTAATTTATTTATACGAAAAAAAGGAAAAAGTCTTATGAATTTGTACTATTTATCGATATTTAACTAAATACAAGGCTTCGTTATTGCCATAATATTAAGAATTCAAATTTTTCATAAAGAAACTATCATAAAAAGGTTTATGTTATGCAATTTATATTAGTTGAAACTTTTAACTTTGTTATAGACTAAATCTAACTTGAGCAATTTTCTATTGTTTTAATATTTAAATCGACAAACAAGAGGACACGATTTTACGTACGAGCATCCAAACAGCTTATAAAAATTAAGGAAAAAATAATCTATATTGTACTTGTTCAATTTTTTTATATTTATTTTCATTTTTTCATACTAGTAGATATTTTTCATTATATTCAGATATAATTAGGTACATTATCACTTGTAATCTTTATGTTTGAGTGTTAATACAAAAACCTCAGAAAGCATTGAATATGTTTTCTCATAAAAACTCATAAAATATTTTTCATAAAGTATCTCATACAAAAGAAAAACGAAAAAGAAGAACAAAAAAAAATTAGCGTTCCATACTTCGATTCCAATGATGATGGATTGCTTGAGAATCGCGATGGGATTCTTACTAGGAGGGAAGAATCACCGCGAATACATATACACATGGTATATCAGTACGCGCTACATGGTCCGCCAACAGATAATTTTTCCATACATTAACGACTTCTGAGCACACATGTATATATCGTATGACAAATGGCCGGCAAGTTTTACTTTCTCAATTCTTCGACGTTTTGCTTATACAGGTTAATGCACGATAACCGATCGATCGAAGAATAATATGCGTTTTCTCGTGTCACGAATCTACAAGTTTAATGAATTTAAAATTTATATACATATATATCGCATACAGAGTCTGCAATCCACCAATTTCACGCATTTACTATACTACGTAAATCTATTAGAAAAGTCCAACTATATTTCAAAAAAATATCATATGTAGGGATATACGCTGTGTATGTTATAATAAAATTACTAAGTAATTCGTAATAATTTAAAACTATCTAAGTTTTTGAGAAAATTACTAGGATATTACTTTTTGTTGCACCATTGAAGTAATTGTTTCCAAACATCATGGATGTCCCTTTATTACAAGAAACAGTAATTACATTTAAGAAATTCATACATACATGAAAAGTGAAAGTACGCTGATAAAATAGTGATGGTATAAACCTGTGTAAATAAAAATCGAAAAAATTTTTTATACACAAACAAATTGAATGATAATAATATACATAATAATTAAGATCTTAATACTTAAATTTAAGTATAAATTTTTGTTAAGTATGTAATTGCTTCAAATCTGCCAGACTTGACAAATATAACGCCGAAACGTAAAGTAGTGACGTTAATAAAATAATTTCGCCGTACAATCTGTTATTAAAACTTTTAATTACATGACATAAGATTTAGCTATGTATTTATATTTACTTATGCAGCTGTAAAGATATTTTCTGAATAGCAAATAATTTGAATAACAATATAAAATGGCCTTAACGTATTAAGAAAATAAAAATATAAATGTTTACTTTTAGCTGTTAAAATTAAAAAACGTTACGTATCAAAAAACCAAATGTTCTTTGTATTTTGAAACGCAATTTATTTAAACGCTTCCAACACATTCAAAGATAAATGGACGAAGTGTCGGAAACTAAATTTACGCGATGAAATATATTTAATATGTATTTAATATACATTAATATTTATAATTATAAAAAATAAAAATAAAATTTATTATCCGAGGCAACAAAAGTTACGTCATAAGCATCATTCAGTGCAGAAAGTAAAGTTATCGAAGAGACAAATAACGAAATTAATGAAATGAATCTTTCATCAACAAAATTAACAATCACAACGAGCGAGAAACAGAATATTTGTAAGGGGAGACTTCAAATGGAAGATAAACGGACAAGTAGTAATAGGTAACGAATTAAGCATATTATTACGATGATGCGTTCGGGAAAGAGAACGAGAAACACACACGTATAAATAGTCGTCGAGGTAGACGAACAGGAAGAGTGATAAAATTTTGATCGAAGAAAGAGAGATTTTTTAAAAACATTTTAAATATTATTGAGACATAAGAAAAGCTGCAGTTGAAGGAAAATGTGAAAATTTCAATAATATGTGCATTGTTATGTCCAATAGATTGATAGCGGTAAGGTAAAAAGTAAATTTTT
Source organism: Wiebesia pumilae (assembly GCA_018907045.1). Lineage (NCBI taxonomy): Eukaryota > Metazoa > Arthropoda > Insecta > Hymenoptera > Agaonidae > Wiebesia > Wiebesia pumilae. The sequence goes on from JACCHZ010000007.1 coordinate 16,725, forward strand.
TAATTTTCTACTATTTATAAGCACTTTAAAAATTCTATTTCTAGAAAATATTCTCATCAAAATATAGTTCCGCAAAAGTAAGAGTATTTTTAATTGTTTTAAGATTTATTTCGCTATGATGACTGAATATTTCATAGCGTGGATTTTAAAAACAAGCCTAATTTGCTCTAAAGTAAGGTGTTATTAAATTGCGAATGAAAGAACGAACTCATTTGGCTTGGATTCGCTAAATTAAAATAATAAAATAATGTTCACTTGGCACGACTTCAAATTATAGCGCAAAATAAATAAACTCCTTCGAACAAAAAAAACGCTTAAATTCAAAAATTATTCGAAATCAATTTTTCGTCAGTAGGTACGTGTTAAAAACGTATTTTATTATTCAAAATTTAAACTATTTTAAACTAGCGATCCTAGGGACTTTTAAAGAAATTTAGCACTGATAACAAAAACCGTGCAAACAACGAATAAGATATACGAATGCTGGTACTGGAATCACTGGATATATGATTTTTCGCAAAGCCTTATTCGACAGTACCATCGTGTATAAATCAGCGTAATGTTTGTTTTTAAAAATATTTTTATTGCATTACTCGAAGAGGAAAAGTGCGACGCTTGCTATTGCATGAAATATATTGTTTGATCGCTTTAAATGAGACACAATCGAAGAGTTTGGTAACTGAAACGAAGGTGGCAAGATTTTTCGTCACAAGTATTGTCGTGTTAAATATTTGTATTTTAATACAAATATACATACAAAGATTTATATCTCAAATAATTGACATTTGCCTTGCATCAAATACCATATAAAGAACATTTAAAGACTGAAATTCATCGACATTTATTTACGGATTTTCTGCAGTTCCGATGAATCTTAATCGTACATTAAACATTTGCCGCCTACTTTACAGTGCTTATCAGCCCGAAACTTATATTTAACGTCAACTGGATGATTTACCGATAGAAAATCTCTTTTCAAGCGATTGAAACATTTGCTAAGTTTGCAGTATTGCATAAGCGACTCTGTTCGCATAACAGAAAATTTCGCGAATGACGAAAGCACGTGCTTCGGCACAAAAGATAGCTAAATGTGTAAGTCGATTAAACTGGTTTGTCGCGCATTGCACACTTCCTCAAAGCCGTGAAAAGTTCCATGCGGAATTTTTCACAGTATCGGATCACCTATGCACACTCGGTGCGTCGAATTGCGTCGTCGAAATATACATCGACGCGTTTCTCTCTCTCTCTCTCTCTCTCTCTCTCTCTATCTCTATCTATCTATCTATCTCTCTCTATATCCCTGCCGCTCTAGTAATTACACGTACAGGCCTACGTAGCAGATGCGCGCGTGTGTGCGCAGGGGCGCTCGTCGCTTCCGCTCATCTACGTACACGCACAACTTGTAATTTCGCTCTCTCGTTTCGCACGTCTACCTCGTCTCTGTCGTAACCACGCGCGGCTTCTCCCTCGGTACCAGAGTAGCGACGGTACGAAATTGCGCGTGCGCTTTCCCTCTCTCTCTATCGCTTTTCTGTCACTCGCCCGCGATTCGCTCGCGCCAAGAGTCTCGTCGGTGTCGTCGAGAAGCGAGCAGTTCGAAACTCGAGCCGCGCGCGCATCTTTGATCCTGTGATCGTGACGGCCGCAAAGAAAGAAACAAGAAGGAGACGAGGATAAAGAGCGATCGAGGTAGAATGCGAGCGGCTCCAAGCGTAAGGAACGAGGAACCCGTGCTCGGGGCCCGCGATTCGACGACCGAATAGGTAGGCGGCACCAGGAACAGCCACTGGACTGCGAGCCAAAGTCACGGGCGATCGGTGCTTTCGACATTGGATCTGCGTCGATGCAGGCGCGCGTCGCGCGAATCAAACATCGCTCGGGCTTACATAAGCCAAGCAGGCGAGGCGCTCGCCTCTGAAGCAGACGCACACGCGCGCGCAGTGAGAGAGAGAGAGGGAGGGAGAGAGCGACGGCGACCGACGCCGAGTCCCGCTGGACCAGCGCCGGTCTTCGGCTCTCCAGTGGAGGACAGAGACGGCGCGTCGCGCTACCCAAGCCGGGACACCAGGATTCGAGTTCGACGGCGGCGTCGGAATGTCTCACGCGGCTTTGTAATTCCGCGCGCGCGCGCGCGTGTGTGTGTGCCGGTGGCCTGGGCTCCCGAACGAGTGCGAGGGTGAAGGATGCCAGAGTTGGCGCGATCGCGATAACGCACTGAGAAGCTGCAGCTGTAGCGGCTGGAGGAGCGGAGAGTCGCGAGTGCGACGAAGAAGAATACAGAAGCAGAGGGAGTAGCCGTAGCGGACGTTTGGGCTGCGAGGAGCGCGTGGGTACTTTTAAATTTAGTAGGGGCGGGTATGGGGTACGAGAGAGAATGAAGGAAGGAGAGGGAAAAAATAATATCGGGGAGGGAGCGAACTCGCCTTTCGACACGTGAAATAGAAAACATATCGCGTGGGAGTTGCTGAGGACTGAATTCCGGCCTTTTTCCCAATGTTCTAGAATAGTTTCGGTTTCTTTAGAGAGACAAACTCAAAGTTTACGAATTACCGTACATTTCAACTGACGCGATTGATAAAGAAAGGGAAAGGTGTATCGGCTTGAACGAAAAAAACCATTGGCTAATATGCAAGTTAATCGATCTTTGTGAAACATAATTAAAAATTCGATTTCGACGCGAGATAAGGAAATTAGCGTTTACTCGAAGTGTTTAAACGTTGCTTACTTTTACGTTAGCTTATTAAAGCGAATTTTAAAAGTTTACATAAGTTCCGAACAACTAGCTCAGTAAACTAGAACACTTTCAGTACGTAATACTTTTCTCATCCTACTAATGGTAAAAATATCGAGCATTAACGAATTCAACGCGCCTGAATTCTTTACCTCGAGTCGTTTAATGTAATGTCCTCGGAGATCTTTACATTTTCGTTGATATTTGTTGCGTTTTCTTTTATTGGAAGAGTCATTTAGCGTCCACTATTGAGTTCATATAATTCTGACCGACTACCTTATAGTAACGAAAATTGTTATTTTGGTATGCCGCAAGAGAGGCAATCAAATGATTTATTTTGTTCCTGTCGTGTCGAAATAAAATCAATACGTTATTTTATTTCAGTATTGGATCGCACTTGTTATTTATATAAGTTTATAGTAACTATAGCGGTTATAAACTGTAATAAATTCAGTACCGTGAGTAAAGTACAGTACAAAGTACGGCATTGCAATTTTCGTACCGTTTTGTTATATTCACGATTACGTGCAGAATACGAGGCAAATGTTTCCTTTTACAACTTTTTAACCCAAGGTATAACTATAGTACCGTCGACCATGGTAATAACCAAGAGTTTTTCATAATCGTTTAAATGTAGTCCGTACTACAGTCCGAGTTGCAGTTTTCTTTTAAACTCGTGCGTTCAACTCTATTTTTTATTGCTAGATAACGTACGGTAGCTTGATTCAATGGAAGTAAAAGATTTGCATTAAAAATTTGTCGCGCCCCTTTTCTCCCCTGCAATATTGTATAGTAGACAGTGCGAGTTTCAAATAGAACGGTGTCGATGTATCTTTGTACTCGTTACGTTGAGGATGTGATACTTGTGTGTGATATATCGAGTGTGCGTGGTATTACGTTATGTCGGCCGAGTCAATTATTGATGAAGTTTTCAGTGAGAGAGAGAGAGAGAGAGAGAGAGACTATGCACGGATTATATGTATCTAATCGTCGGATACTGAAACACGTTGCCGCGATAACGGTCGTATTTACTCAAGTGTTTCTCTCCTATAGCTTGTGCTTAGAATTTTTCCATTTATCTGCGTCTATATTCGTTTCTTTAACGAATGTCGTGATTGCGACGTCGAGATTCGGATAAGTATGTACTGCTTGATATATAAATAAAAATTGTACATACGGAAGGATTTTGTTTGAGCAGAGAAATTATTTCTCTCTCTCTTTTGGAAACTGTCAAAGTAAAATTTTTACGCAAAATATATTCGTTTCGTTTATTACTGGATTAGTGTGTTATAATGGTCGCGTTATTATAATTCGATTCGGCTCTAATGGGAAATTCTCTTGGGTGAAATTAATTTAATTCAACTTCTCTTGAACAATTTATGATTTTATGGATGAATTTAAAGTGATAAAAATGCAGCGATATACGTGAATGATGCAACTATCATTATTTAAGAAAGAATCAAAACAATTATTTAAAAAAGTATTTGACTAAAATTATATATATAGTGCAACCATTTTTACAAATTTATACAAGCTTTTAGGCTAAAAGACACGATATCAATTACATTGAAATTTTCAAGATTCGTTAAGTATTATGAACTTTTTGAACTTTACTTCGATGTTTGCAAACTTTTATGTTAAATTGTATTTATTACGAGAATTGCGTACTTTGTGTATTTTTTAAATATACGCAAAAATAAGATAAGCAAGAACAAGTGAAACAAGTTTTTTTTTTATATCCACTTGAATTGTGTAAAATTAGATGATTAATATATAAAATGTCATTAAGAATTTAATTTTCTACACTTTATTGAAATTTGGAATTAATAATTTTATAAATTCAATTAATACTCGAATTTTTCCGATTGACACTTTGATTTTTTATTGCGTCATTATCGTTCAATTACAAAACTTGAGTGTTTGCATTAAAAACAAAATAAGTTTGTCGCGAAATATGATCGAAAATATTACTTTGAATAAGATAATTTGAAAAAACACTAATAAAATGTTTTATAAATTTAAAAGACGTAAATGCAACAGTTTCGTCATACACGGATCGATGAGACGCTTATCGAGTTTACCGGCGTATTACTTCTTGGAAAAATAGTTTTCTTTTATCAAAACCTTTATTCCCACAGATGCTATCTTTGTATACAAGTGCAAGATATTTATATATTTTGAACTTCTTCCTTACAGATGGAATATCTTTTTGTATTTTTTAAGTGTGCACGTTTGATGTGCACATTGTAATTAGTTAAAAGCAGCAACTACCTATTATATTCTAGTGATGTAAGCTTTGAAAATATTTCCATCCATCGTGTACATTAACGGAAGGATCTCTTTAAAATACCGTTGTACGTAAAATTGGGAAATACTTGTGCAACGCGACATCACGTAACAAGTAAATTTCAAGCACTTCATTGTGAACATTCTTTTTATAAGAAAAGACGCTTAAATATTTTACGATATGGTTTTACGAATGGTTTATAATTTTCGGAAATAAGTTGCGATCATCTCGCGTCAAAAAAGAACTTTGTCAATCAAATTTTCGAATATTGTTTCACGGTGATAAGCCTTTCGATACTATAGCTTACGATATTGTGAAAGATTAAGCTCTCAAAATGCAACATTAATCTCGGATTAAGTTTATAATTAATAATATCGCATTTTTTCCGATCGTTATTTAAGTTTCATGAGAATGCTAACGCCGTTATAAAGTAAGGGTAGCAATAAAGTCAGCAGGTGACAAGTATTAGAAAATAGTTTACTAATCGCGACATAACAGATTAGCTGTAACATAAAGCAGAAAGAGATTTAATAAAAATAAAAGAATAAATTCAGCTAGTGGAAATAAAAGCCGTCGATGTAATTATGAAATTGTGTGAAAAATATCGCTTACGAAGTAACGCAGTCGTGCATAGGCGTCTCGCATAAATCCTCGCATGTTTCTTATGGTGCTATATTTTTGCTTGCACCTATCGAACACTATTGAAGTACTGGTAAAATGTACGCGAGTTCGCGTCTTCGCGTGGAAATTATTTCTCAATCCACCAGCGGCTACGATGATTAATATACACCCAAAGTCGAATCATTTCCAAAATAATGCACATAACGGAATGTGCTTTATTTCAAAGAGGACAGTAAGTATTTTGATTCTCCATTATCATTGTATTGCAATGTAGCATAGAGATTATCGTAATTCGATTTCCCAGTAATAATTTTCCTCGTTAAGTCAGAGACTTACGGTATGATAGTCCCTGCACTGATATTCAAATCATTCCCTCGTTCGATACCCAATCCTCCGAAATCAAAGGAACTGCGTTTACAAACTGCAAACTAGAGGGAAAAAAGTGCAAGCCGCTTCTCCCTCAAACCGAGAGAATCGACAGTTGCGTCGAACGCGAGCACTTGGACGCTCGTGAAGTAGTCGTCGCAGGCCTTCGAGGAAAGAAAACGGCCGCGGTGTCAGCGCGCGGAGAGCAAAAAAAAGAATTGGCCGACAGTTTGCGCATTGGGCAATTGCACGTACTTTTCCCCGTGACTCGCGCACCTAATGCGAGGGCGCAAGATCGCAGGTCGGCGCGGGCCGATTTTCCTTCGCTTGGCCGTGGCTCCGATCGATCGCGGTTGCCTTTATTTCGATCGCGCGAGTGCGCGCGCACGCACAACTCGTCCTCGTCGTTGGTACGCGTGCGCGAGCTTCAATAGCGCTGGGCGCGGTTCTGAAATTCTGAAAAAATATAACGCTCGCGCTATTCCGATAGCCGCGACTCGTCCTTGTCACAATTTTTGTCGACTACGGACGGTAGCTCTTCTTGCTTGAACGCGATTCTGATTTCGAGCGCAACGTCGGATGTTCCTTCGCTTGCGATATTTCTTTCCAATCATGCTGGGAGGGCGGGATGGGAATTTTACTTTCGTGATAGAATGGAGCTTGTGAAAAGCGTGGAAAATTTTACGAGGAAATTCTTAGGTCGCGTCATTCCAAGAGTATTTTTCAAGCTGTTTCTTTTGAAATTACATTACATAGCGTAGTTGGGTATCGCGTGCTATTATAATTGTTATTGTGCACTACTAGAAGACAGCGTATTCGATTGTTTAGCGAAGTTGTCGTTATCTAACAAGCGGAGAAGTTTTAATGGTTGATTTAAATGCTTTTTTCTAATTGCTTTTGTGCTTACTTATGTTCCGTGGAACGGCTGTGATGTAAGCACTCGGTAATTGTCTATTTAAATGAAACACAAAATCCAAGTCAATTTTCATCCGAGTTCTTTGCTGTACTTGCATATTACGTCTATGCTTCGATCAAATTAAAAGGATATTAAGAGCAACTCCTTTTCTTATTGATGCTTGGCGTTTTGCATAATCGTGCGATAAAATTCGCGTTCTTTCAATACGTCGCTCCTTTTATTTCGACAATGATTGTCTCAGCATTATAAAAGACTAAATTCCCTTAAGAATTAGCGCGCTAAATGAGCTGCAGTAATAAGGATAATATTTAGAACTAATATTTTGTTGCGCCAGTGAAAGATCTTTTTGTCACGTTTTGAAGACGAGCCAACCAGAGCAGTCATTAATTAAACAGCCCGACAAATGTCTCTTCTCCCATCAGATCGTTGAAACCCCACGTTCAACTGTCCACGAAAATTGACCCTTCCACTGTGTTATTCCCCTCTTCTTTTCCGCATCACGTGCCGAACATAATCTCTCTTCTTTCGTACTTTTGCCTCTTTTCAGTTTCGTCAACTCGTGTACGACAGATCCCACTTTCACAAATAATGGCGAAAACATAATCTACTGAATACTTTCCTTGTATCTTTGATACGCTCTTACGTTGCCTGTGAAAACTTTGTTCGCGAGAGATCGATTCTTTGATGTGCCTGTGTAAGACTTTGCGAGATAATCTTCGTATCTTTATAAGATACTTCGATTTAAATGTGAGTTGATTGTCTATTAACTCCAATTGAAGTAAGACGGGTTTTTTTATTTCCAAGGAAACGTAGCTTAGTGTTCTCTTCAATTTAAGAGAATTATCGGTAAAATCGTAAAAATACGATCTTTATAGTTTTATTTTTATGACGTGCAAAGTATAAAAAAATATTACCCTAGATTTCATAAGACATAGAAAAAAACGTCACTAAAAATAACCAATAGCTTTCGTTATATTCACGTTTTCTTCAAAAGAAAAATAATTTAAACTAAAGTGTTATCGTTTAAAAAGAAATATTCAAAACAGGGGTCAAGAGAATATTTTTAGATAATAATCTTTAGCCTTAGTATTGACTCTGTAATATTTCTTTTAAAATCATCTCATAACTCTTCTACGTTATAGGTAACTATTGTCAATACTTAATAAAACTTGCCGAAGTATCGTATAATATTTATATAATTTTAGCTGCCAAATTTATATACATTCTTGCAAAACATTGTTTTCTTTCGTAAATGTGAAACCTTTTCGTACTCTTCGATTCTTTCATTTTTATTGCTTGTTGCTTCCTTTCTCCTATTTTCAACGCTTTCGAGATAAGTCACTCTTCATGAATTTTACACGAATCTATGATTTAGTTTGCAATTTCAAATTATATTTCTCTCCGTTGAAACTTACTTGCCCTTATAAAAGTATTTTCTATCTTGATACAAAATTTTTTATTTTCCATTATTATACGTTATTATACATAATATTCAAATTCATTGATAAATTCCAATTTAAATTCCAATGCATCACCGAGCAATCATTCGTCTGTCACGCCGACAAATATAACAATTAATTTTCTTGACGTTATGCTTTATTTCTTGTAATATAATCACAGCGTATTATACACGAAGCGTGTTTATTAATGCATCGAAGCATTTTGGCTCATATTACGTGAATTTTTTATCATAATTTTTATGTAAGAGATTATGAATTTCAAATACGGCAAAAGATCAATGAATTTTTCCGTTCAAATCGTACCTTTGGGCAACCACTTTTCTCGCTGTTTGCATTTTTCGTTCACTAAATGGAAAGACAGTTTCATAAGTAATTTTAGATGAAACGTTAAATTTTAAGTCACTAAACAGTTAGAAAATTAGATAGACTCTTGGAAAATATTAAATGGATCACTTTTAATCTAAATCTACTGTCGAATTTTAGAAAAATTGTATTTATTTTTCGAGTATTCCATTTTTTGTTGTTATCTTAATCTTAAAAAGTCACAAACAGCTGTAATTTTCTAAAAATCTTGTTTTCAGAAGTGCCGAGAGAACTTCAACCTAGTCTAAAGCCTCTGGTCCGGGTAATTGTCGACTACTCCCGATTTCCAAGGCACTCTTTCCCCCATGTGCACTCACCGATGGTCAAACAAAGAAATTTCATTTTTTGTTGACACAACAAAGTTCCTCCCGCTCTTTCGAAGTTTCACGCCACCACTCAATCCCATTACCATAATAACGCATCCACTTGGCGCGAAATCGCATTCCGCCGGGGCAATTGCAAGCGTCCAATCAGCCGTCATTTCACGTGCATTCTTCATCCCCCTGCTGCCCCCGCGCACCCAAAAACATCCCAACGTACAGAGGGGGAAAGGAAAAGGCGAGAAGGAGTGGGAGCGAGATGACAGCGTGACCACGTGCTCGGTCGCGATTACGCAAGGATCCCAACCCGGCGTTTGTGGCCGTCACTCTATTTTTAACGTACATTTGCTACATATTTAACCTGGCCTAACCTCCGCTACAAACCAGCTGCCGCAGAACAACAAGCGCATACGAGTACGGGGCGGTGCAAGCGAGTCGCGCGCGAGACGAGGAGAGGAAGAGTCGTCTCTAGGCACTGGCTACGCGTCACGCATCATCCCCGGATTGCTCGTGCGTTTCCGCGTCATCTTAAATATACGTGTCCTTGTCCACGGACTCCCGATCGCGAGTGAACCGCCTCGCTTTTGCAATGTCCGGAGGCGGACGCACCTCTTATCGCACACAAGCGTGTTCGCAATCTTTTTGGCCCTATTGAGATAGTAATCGTGCCGAGTAATGGCACTTCAATTTACAACCCCACCCCTCGATCGTGAATTCGTGCTAAAGGTGCGCATTTCTCCAGAGGAACGACATTTATTTCTATCAAGAAATTCTAAGTAGTCGATACGACGGATATAAATTTATCGCACTGCTTTATAACGTTTAAGAAATGTTCAGAATGGGTAAGGAAAGTACTAAAGTAACATCGCAAACGGCTCAACTCGATAGACGAAAAAACGTCGAGTAAAATTTATTTCAAAACATTAAATACGTTTCAGTGGGGGTTTAGTTGAGTTTATCTGTAAAATTAAGCAAATGTCTATCGAGTATTTCAGTATTCCTTTTAAACTTGTAAAAAGAAAATTTTCTCCATAAAGATTTGATGCGTAATTCTTAAAAAAATAATCATTCGAAATGTTTCCGTATGCATCTCGGGAAGAATAAGGATTTATCGCTTTAATATTTGTAAATGAACATTTGCCGAATTTGCATTGAAAACGACTTCGTATCAAATGCAAAGAACAACTCCGGGCTCTTGTATAAAATTAGGACTAAGTATTTCTGGTAGGTAATTATATATAGTTTTACGACGATAATCATTATCGATGATTTTCAGAAATAAAAAACTTTTATTTTTGCAAATTATTCTGTTAGGCATTTTCAGAACCATGTGTGGATGAGTAATAAAACTTTAATGTTCAATGATCATCAATTACCATTGACTTCGTACGCTCAAAACTAAATCCGTCTTAAATACATATTGTATTGCTTTACCGTGGAATAGTCGTACGTATTACGATAGACTTTAATAATAATCCGAAGAGTTGGCATTGCGATAATACATATTTTTCCAATTTTTAATAAATAGCTTATTAAGCTGTAATTATAGTTAATAAATTATTTATCTACTTGTAGTTGATTACGCTAAAAATTTTTACTCACAATTACCGAATAATGTACGTAGATAATTTAAAATGAAGAATCTATCTTTCGTTATCACTTCATATCAGCTGTTTACCAAATTTAGGTCAAGTTAAGATTTATTAGAAGTTCAGTGCTGCTTTAGTGTATGATAATGATAATAAATCGATTAATCAGATTTTCCTAAAAGTTGTCAATAATTAACAAATACTTTGAAATATTATATGAAATTCTTTAACCGCAAAAAAAGAACTATTTTACAAAGTACTATTTTTAAAGCTGTGTTTTCAACGAAACAAGTATTGGTTCATTGGTGTCTGACGTAACACAGCCTAAGCAAACCCTCGTACAAATCAATCTAATAATGAGACAAATTTTTAAACGGAAACAAGTTACTTGGCATAATTTTTATGAAAATAGCTAAGCCTAACATAAAGATCACGTTATTAATGGACAAAAATAGCGCTATATTTTACTAAGGATTTTAAACAAAGTTGATAAGAGCTTGTAAATTCTTGTTTGCGCTAGTTATGCAATATGCACACAAGTGGATATTGAATATACGTTAATTTAAAGCAAAATCTATCGAGATAATATGTCCTAACAGTTGAGGGTTAATTTTTAATGCAATGCTTGTAGAATAATTGGAATTTTTCGTTGCAGGTAATAGAATGTCTAAGATTAAAAGTAGAAATTCCAAGAATTCTGGTCGCGAGAAACTCCACAATCTATTTTCAAAATCGTAGATTTTGTTTTTAACATAAAGCGAGAGGGGTGCGTAAAAGTTGCGGTGTCCTATCTAATGATGGATCCGGCCAGAATAGTTCCGTTAGCTGCACGATAGTTCCGATCAGTTTCACTCGGAAAAATATCGGAAAAAGAAAGAATCCCATTGAAAGTACACGCTTTCAATTATTTATCGTTTCTAGTTTATATTGATTATGTGACTGGTGAGGAATCGTGCGTTTAGTGCCAAGATAAATATAAGTAATCGCGCGAGCGAACGGCAAAGGCCTTTTATTTAAGTGCTTTCGGGCGACCGCGAAAAGGGGAACGCGCATATATGAATTTTCACAAGACTGATCGCATCAAGATTGAGAGATGAAAAATACACAAGTGTAAAGTACATGCCGGAAATTGGCCCATATTATTATTCCGTTGGCGTAGTCTGCATAACGTGTAGTAAGCTTTTAACTTTATACCTTGACTAAGAAACGTTCTGCAGTAAAAATCCGTAAGCTTTGACAATATTGAAGTTTTAAAATCGGGGAAACTGTAAGCGTAAGCAAATCATCCTGAATAATTTAAATTGTATCCATTAATGTGGCAAGCGATACACGTACTAATATCAAACGATACTTGTAAGTTAAGTTTACGGTTGAATTATTTATTGATAAGAGAGTAGGCAGGAAATAAAGTTGCGCTTAAATCTGTCACATTAAATATGACAGAAATGATGGCAGCGTTTCAAATGAACGAAATTAACAAAAGACTATTACTGTATATTGGCAGAATGTATAGAAATGCTGAAACATCGCAAATTCATTAGTCGTTCAATTTCAGAAAACGAACAACTAAATTAATTGAGTTTCAAAAGTTATTTTTCTAAAGTAATTCTGACTCTGATTAAGGAAATTAATGCTTGTTTGCGTTTCAGTCTTATTTCACGCAGTAAAGAAAAATTTTCTGCGGAACGGTTATCTATAGTGAAACAACATCTTGCATTATAAGTATAAGGTCTTCTGCGACAAGAAAATATTTCATAAACTTTTAACATTTTATGAGATTGTCATTGACTTTGACGGCTTCCTTCTAAGTTTTGAGAAAATTTCATTTTCCTCATGAAGTAAGAATTTCAATTTACATTGATAATTTTCAGTTGAAATAAATGTAGTTCTTGATCTAGTTGTCAAAATATTATGAAAATTTTCTATATTTCATAATATTTAAATATTTTTATAACTTAGTAAAAACCCATTTTTAATTATTTTACAATAATCAATAAAATACGATATTTATCGGTATTAAAAATTAATAGGAAAAATTAAGAATAACTTAAAAATTTGAATATTTTTTACCAATTGGGTTGATTACGTTGTGGAAGTAAAATGCTTAATTGTAAATTCACATACTTTCTACGCTTATTGAACAATAAATGTTATATATATTACAAAATTATCTCATTTTCTAATGATAATCATAAATTGATTATATTAATTATTATGTTTTGTAAATCGATATTTTTAGTGGTCATATCTTTTTCCAATCAATGTAATGATTTCTTTTACCTATGGTATTTCCAATTACGGGAAGATTTTCGAAGAATATTAACATAAGTTACATACTCATTTTTTCACTACAGCTATATTTTCTTCCTTATTAAATTATCCAAATTATGTATTACGGAAGTAATTTTCTATTCCATCGGCAAATACAGGACAGCAATTTTCTTTTAACGTAGATACATTACTTTTACCGTTATGTTATGACATATTGTGTTAAACTCTTTTTCTAAAAGTAGAAGAGATATTATTGGCAGTGGCATTAACCCACATACTGTAACATTTTATTGATCTCAAAAAATGGACGTAGCCTAGGAATAATTCATTTAATACTTAACAATATATGAATCGGTGCACTTATGTACTATGTAGCAGTGAACACAAAATCACTGGATATTAATATAGTTTGAGACTTATCGATCCTGCATACTATTAACGCGTATACCAGTACTTAAAACTAATAAATAATTCGGATAAATAAAAAAATTTTAATTGAATAATTGAATTTAATAATATCAATAAATGTGATTTGTATTCGTTTTTCAATTATTTAATATAACTAAAATTTAGATCTAAATAATTGCCTATTTATTTCAATTTATATTGAATTTTTTTTCATCGATTGTGTATTTTAAATTTTATATTTTTTATGCATAGTCAGTACTGACTAGGAGTGGTATTTCGTATAAAGTAAGCTTTAATTAGTTTTAATTATAAATACATTTAATTATCAGCTTTAATTATTAATTTAACCATGTTTATTTGTTTGTAAAATGAAATCTTCGATTGTAGGCAGTTATTGAGAATAGCTTTGTTGCGAATAATGTAAGTGCCAAAATTTCAGTGTTTAACCAAAACAGTTCATTGACTGTAGAGTGTGATATGTTATCTCTTTACTTCTTTACGTTGTTTGATATCAGATGAGTGAAACGTGCTTGTGGTAATGAATAAACTTTTGTATAGTTATCATAAATGCTGTTAATGATATTACCTAAATTGACATTGTACATAACATGAATATTAAATTAAACACGAATTACTTCATTATTATAACTGATGTGTATTTGTTTCGAGTATTTAGATCGTATTTTCAATTTGTAATTAGCTGCTAATGCCATTGTATGACTATTCGTTCTTCTGATATATCCGTATTGCTTTATTACTGAATCTATTAATTATATGTCATTTTTCATAATACATAACAATCTTTTTAACATAAAAATACTGTTATTCCAAATACGTACCATTATACGTTATTTTTAATTTCTTTAAATTTTGACTTCAATTTTCAAATTAAAGCATCTCTATTACTTAAATGTAATTATTTCTAATAAAACAAACTTTTTTTTAATAAATATAAATTGAAAATAAATGCAATAAAATTTTTAATTGTTTTAAAGTTCTATGACTTTATCGACAGTAAAAAAACATCTGATATTTTTCGTTTGTTCGTAGAAAAAAATTAAGTTACATCTGTCATCTGAAAACAGTAAAATAAAAATATTTAGAATTTCACACATGTACTCAATAGTTGAGATATACGGACCATTTGTGTCGAAATTTAATGTATAAGAGTCAGAAAGTCACTACGTACTATTACTGACTCGTTAAGCCTGATAAGACGCCATATTAAGCTCTATACTTCTCTGAATCAATCACATACGCACACGCGAATTTTTTCTCCTTGTTAAACCAAATGGATTTGTATTTATTGTGCTTATGGCTCTGATTAAGTAACACGGAGAAATGCTTTTTGATTGCTTAATGTTTTTATCATGATGAAAGGAAATGTTTGCCCAAATATTCAAAGTGTATATAATATTTTTTCTATAGTTTTTAATTTTATTAACGAATTGAGCCTGTCAAAAACAAGTCACACATTTAATTCTCAATAAGTTCCAATAAGTTAATTTATCTATTATATGTAATATTAATTATACCATAATAATTGCTTATTATTAAATAATATCTAATTTCTGAGTCTTAATACAGAAGTTGATTAAAAAATTTCATGAACTAAATGTTAATAATGAGAATTAAATTAAACTTCAAAATAAAAAAAAAATTCTTTTAAATATTGATATTCTTATGTATCGTGCAACGTAAGATTTAACTATTATACTTTGAGATAAAAATTCTGGCGATGGGTATAAAAACTATTTCTAAAAAGTATCGTGTAAAAATGTTTTCGGATAAGAGACGAGTAAAAATAAGATCTGAGATTATGCTATCGTAAAAACATTCTGATAAAATACTCTAATTAATTATAAGATATAAAATGGTTTTTTACGTAATCTTACGTACAGTATTATATTTTCTATTGATTAATTTATAAAATTATAAAATAAATGCATTCTATAGCTTTTAATGATCTTCGATTTAACAACACGAGATATTTCCGTCCGAATGATACCTTTTAACAAGAATGTGTAACTGCATACAAAAACGTATATGGTAAAACTTAAAATAATATATATTTTTTAAATAGCTTACGAAAACTTCGTGTTATTTGTAAAACTACACCTTAGATGTTACGAAAGTTCCCAAATAATATTATCATTTTATTTCATTATAACACCCTATATATGATATTATATTGTATATTATATATTAATATATTTATATATTATAACACGTTATTTATGATATACGTGTATCAGTTTCTCTTCAAAATTTTAAATGAAAGAAATTAATATCTTCTTAAATATATTTGTATACAATAATTTAAAGAAAAAATAATGTAAAGAAAAAATGCATTAAAATCATTTAAATTATTAATATAATTTATTAATTTGGCATTTGAAACCTTATTAATTATTAAACATTTTGTCTTTTTCCCGGCATTCCAGACTGTATAGATATACATTCAAGAACTCGCGTTTATTTTGAAATCCAGATTAAGTACAATATCAGATTTATTTTAAAAATTACTTTTAAAATATATGTTTTTAATAATTATTAATTTGATTTTCATGCTAATGAAGAATATTTATGCTTTGCGAATACAGTATCTATTCTTAAAAAAAAAATCAAAAACAAAAAAGATAAATTTTTTGCATTGAAATACTGAACCCTAGACGTATGCCATCTCAGATGATAAATGATGCAAGAGACGAAAATATTTTAAAGAAATTATAAAAATCAGATCCATTTCTAAGAGCTTTTACATTAAAATATTGTAATTTTTAACCCAATAGTTCTGTTAAAATAAGACTGCTGTTAACTATTGAAATCTAATTAATTCTGAATATTTGAGAGATTTTAAATTTTAGCAAACGTTACGCTCTTTGAGTGTAAGGCTAATCTTTAATTACAACCATACATAATGAACTTAAAAGGTAGCTTGTATAAAATAACTTTGTAAATGCGATGAATTTACATTACATCAGTGCCTTGCTACTGGACTGCTTTCTTTGCAATTTCATTTTATATTCATTTGTTAGAATTATTTTATTTGAGTAAGGTGGTTTGGAAACAAGATGAATCGACGGAGTCCGTAATCACAGACTAATCATCTCATCTTCGACTTCTGTTGTACATGCGCAGATATAAACACTCGCGATAAATAGAAAATAGTGGTCAGTTGATTTACAATTAAGGCCCGCACTGTGCAGGTCAATTTCACGTGATTATCGAGACGTTGCTAGCGATTAAAGGCAATTATCCCTCGCACTTGCAGACGACCACGATTACGTCAGACCGTTCGACTAACGCGTGGCGTAGATTCTAAGCGTTATGGGAAATAGAAGATGGAGTTTCGCTTAGTTTGCTTCAACGATCGCTTCTGACGAATAAAATTAAATGTCCGATTTGATACCTTTAAATACCTTACGTGTCATTACTGTGATAAAGAAACTTGAAAGTAATTCTTTATACGCAAAATTTCACTCGGAAGTATTTAAAATGAAAGCAACTGCCTCCTCTAAATAAAAGAAAAGCAATTTTAAACAAAGTTTTTTTATTAATCACTTTGAATTTCGACGAATAAAAGTGACGATTCATTCACTAAGGCAGTGTATGCTTTTTTTAGGTTAGGGATACAATGTTATGGATAAACATGAGTACTGACTATTTTACAAGACGCAAAAAGTCGATTGTCCATTGAATTTTTATATGTAATTTCAACATATTATTAGACGTGGTCAGTGAATTCGAAGATTCGTTAAAAAGGTTGGACAATTAAATCCGTATTCGTAAAACATTCCTGTAACTTTAATAAGCCCAAAGTATCTCACAGTAACATTTTCAAATACTTAATTTTAAATTCTGATGTATAACTCAGCCCGTTATATTTAAAATTTTTTATTAATGCCAAATTTAATACTATAGAATTAAAATTTGTCGGGTGCAGTGATTGGTACTTAATGTCGTTGCCGACTTTTATGTGGCACTGATATTAATACAGATTTCGGCGCCAAAAGCTTTGATACAGTACTTTTTTGGCTCTAAATATAAATTAGTCGCAAGAATATTTTCAGGTGCATTTAAAATGCATTTACAAAAATCTTAATTACACTAATAAGGTAAAATGAGAATTTTTTAAAAATTCGCGAAACTAAAATTCAGTGTATACGTGCATTTTAGATTATCGTTCGTAAAGTATTCGAGTATTTAAAATACAATTTTTGTTTAAAAAGAAATACGTAAAAATAGCACAATTTACAGCTTTTACGTGTTAGGAATTAATGCATCGACGTACAAAAGCAAAAGAGAACATTCTTTGAAAAATGTTCGTTTATCACCTCTATTATTTGCATATACAAGCAAATCTCGAAGAACTGAGTTTTTCTCACGTGTATTTTTAAATGATAAATAATAAAAAATAATAAAATCCTTAGGAAATATATATTACGAAAGATTAGCAAGATTTACTTCTTAATTCGCACATTTAAATGGAACTCAAATGTTATCTCTTTTGACTCTTTCTGTGTTGATTTAGAGATCCATTCAAATTACTTAATTTAGCTTAGATTTTTGGAATAAATTTGAAAACTCATTTGTCTGGTGTAGCATACATTTTGCAATCTTAATCAAACAATCTGCTTCATTAAAATTAGTATCTCTAAATAATTTCTTATGCAATAAAAAGTATATTTCTTGCAAAATTCAATTTTACAACATAAATACAAGATTCAGTACCTGATTTTTTAATGATTTTTCGAGAATTTCTGATTGAAAAAATAGATGCCAATTTTCCCTACACATAATGTACCAAAGTAAAACTATTTCTGTACAATAATTTATGCATTCAAATGATATTCGTTTCTTTGGAAAAAAGAAGAATAGAATTACATAGGTCTTATATTTTATATTTTTTTATCTGTAGAAATAAACCCGATGGAAAAACGTAGTTAGTAATTAAATGTGAAAGTCTTATGCTGACATGGTATTCTTATCAAAAAGAGGGATGCAACTGAAATAAAAACCAAAAAAATTTATTTATCCCGCAATATAAGCAATGAAATTAATAATAATAATAATAATAATAATAATAATAATAATAATAATAATAATAATAATTTAAATGTGTTTTTTATATTATTTATATAGTCTAATAATATTTAGAATAAACTATTTTTTTTATCTATTTATTGCCTATTATTATAAAATTTATTTTTAAGTATAATTAATTAGTTTTAGATTATTATAAATCGCCAAAATAGTTAAATTATTAAATTTATTTGATATAGGTATTTTAATGGTAGGTTTATATACATCTTATGTCATTACTATAATATTATAATTTTATTTTGTCCATGTACATATTTTAGCAATTGTAAAATTTCCTGATAATACATAAATACCTCTGTTGCATAGCCAACGTAACTTAGTTGGTACAACGTACATAAGTAAAAAAAGTATATTCATTTTTTGAATAAAGGATCTCTCAGGTATTTATGCGAACATGCCGTACATAGAGTTGTTAAAGTGCAGAATTATTTTTTTGTCTTATTTCAATTCTATTTAAAATAAAATTTTATCCAAAATTATTTCAATTTTAAATATCTCACTTAAGTGTCAGTTCACATTGATATATTTTAAAATAAGATTTCTACAATATTTAAATATATTTTTCGCTTCATTATTTCATATGAAATTTTAGGTTTTGATGGTTTATACAATTTTATAGAATTCGTTGGAAAACGCAATCTTTATCGTAATATGATGTTACAAATATTATAATGAAATAAAATGTGTAAGCTCGTGTTTCTGAAATTTCTATATTTACGAACAGATATATAAGAAAATAATTATAATTGCACAATTTTTTTAACAAATTTTAACATACATTTTATATATATATATATATATATATATATATATATATATATATATATATATATATATACCTGAAACCAGTGTGTATTCAGCTTTTGATCAATAACCGTATAAAAAAGCATGAAAAATTGCTTATGTTGAATGTATACACATGCTTTTGAATGTAATATTTGGATTTAAGTGAAAAGTTAGTCATGCCAAATATTACATGTCTATATTTCTTCACATAAATCAACAAGCGGTTAATATTTACATTGGCTAAAAATTGCAATTGCAATGATTATGTAAACAGATTCATTGGAATAATTAGCATTTTTATGCATCTAAGAAACAATCATATTTATGTAAAAATTATTCCGTGTTAATACTACTGATACTATAAGTTACCGAGTTATCCGTTACGTATTTCATGCAAGACACGTGACGCTCGAAAAATTCTATCCGGACAAATGGGCTTTCGCCAAAAATGCTTTTTTATACAGGCGAGTAAATCCCAAACTTAACGCTCACGACGATCCATCAAATCGGACTTCCTTTCACTTTTCTCCCCCTTATCTTGCGTCTGCTAAATTTCTCTCGTGTTTTATAAGGAGCTGTCGAAGACAGAGTCATTTCAGGGAATTGGAGTGAGATGCGATAGAGGGTGGGAGGGCGGGAGGGAGAGAGAAGTACGTATTAGTAGCGTTGCAAACGTCCGCGATACCTACTTCGAGACTTTATTTTTGAAACGAGTATAGCTGCGGTTCGCAACTGCCGTACGAACCACGATGATGGCTCACCGATAGCCCGATGCTCATACGATGACGCGACGACGAGCAGTAGCCAATACTGCGAAAGGACCGGGATTTATTTGAGATTCCTGTTTAAGGGCTTGAGCTAGTTTTTTATTTGCAATTTATACGTCGGCGGTATCATCTGCTCTCGATTGCCTCGTCCGAACCAGGGGGTAAGTTGTCTCTCCCAGCACTACTTACTACCGTGCTTCGAGTCGCTGCACCTTCCAAACTTTATTCACTCGAATAAAGTTGCATCGAATTCTTGCAAGAATGATTCCCTGTACTTGCCGCGAGGAGCTTGTAAACTGTAGGCGCTCGCCAACTCCTGATAAATAACGAGCCGACCGCTACAGTCATTGACGTTCACTCGAGTAGACGAGCTCCGAGGCACGGAAGCTGGACGTCGGCCGGGGCGAGTCGAGAGAAAAGAACCAAAAAAAAAAGCAAATACCCGAGCGCGTTGGTATCGTTGGGTTTTTTCAGTGGCGTCGAGCGCGAGGATGAGGTGTACAGTCTCCGCCAGCTAGAGGCGTGCGCCTCTCGGCTGAAGGTGGAACCGCAGGCCCGGCCACCACCACTAGCCCCGAGGAAGCCCCTCGCCGACAAGCCGATCGCGGTCACGGCCTCCCTCTTCCGTTACCAGGAGCGAACCAAACCACAGCCAGGCGTCAGGCCAAGGATCGACGGCAAGGAGAACGACTGCGACACGGCCAAGGTGCGTCCTACGAGCATCGCTCATTCATTAGCCTCGTGAGGAATTCCTCCGAGGTACTGTTTAACTGGGGAATTCCGATCGTGGAAATTGCGTAGACCTTACAATCTACAAATTATCCTTAAGTAAGATTCGCATTCCTTCTGCCAAAAGCGAGAGAAACAGCGTTTCATGCAGAAGTGGATAGCAAATGAATAGAGACCTTTTTTTAAATAAATAAAATGAATCTTTCTGCTTATTTTAATCATGGGATGAAAAATTAATTTTATTAACGTCACTCAATTGTTGATAACAAAAACCAGTCTTGAACGATAATGTTCACCTTTTGAATTTAGAAATTTATGCCGATAATTGCAATGTTTCGAATTCTAATGGGAATTAGCTTTAATATGATCCTTAAAAACAGATATTGCAAGCTTTTCTTGTAAGATACAATTGCGCACAGATAATTGTAATTTTCAAACAAGTATTTCGCGGAAAAATTGTCAATTGCAATAATTGTCAACAATTGTCACCCTCAAAGATTCGTTACGTAATTACCAAAATCATATTCGAGTGCTTTATTGTATATAATGTACTTATTTTCCTCAATATTTAAAATATCGGACTTAATTTTTATAATTCGAAACAATATCTGCTAGTTTGAGAAAGAAAATGTCTGCTTTAATTGCGAGATAATTTTCTGGACTTTGTTATATTAGAATAATTTTCTCTCATATATATAATAAATTTGCATTTCTTCCTTTTATATTATTTTTTGGTATAAATGAATTGAAATTAAATTAATTTATAATTTTTACGTTGGTGAAATTTGATATGTTAAACTTTATCAGGAGTAATAGTTGTCGATAGTCGCTTTCAAGAAAAATAGAATAAAAATTCGAAAGAAATTAAAAAAAGGAATATCGCCTAATCTCATTGGAGCGGCAGTCGATTTAAATGTCATTTTACTTTGCTTATGCCAAATTATGTCAATTTAATTCAAATTGATTATTCAATTTTCAAATGATGTCATTATAATATATACAATCGCAGACGTTCAAAATTGGATGTAAAAAACTTAACGTTAGACCTATAATTCCGTACGTAAACTCAACTTCAATCGAAGCCATAAATTAAAGTACAAGCTTCAACGGTATCCAACGCATACCTTTTAATAACACATATGACCAATAACCGTTTGAGACTTTCGTAATTCTTCCAGGCCAAAGCGAGTGTTCCAGTTTGCGAGGTGGAGCTCAAGCAGCAGTCGTCACCGCCTGTCCACGTTACTCCGTCGATTCCGGAACCGCCATTGTATCAGGCGCCGGTCAGCAGCAGCAGATCGCCACCACAAACCGCGACTGCGAGCATCTTCGCACCTCGCACCAAGGATATGAACAAGGGCTTTCTAACCTTCAGCGAAGACCAACCGGGCCTCACCAGTAAGACCACCTTGCGTTGCGAAACCCAGACTTACCTCTCCAAGGAATCGTGTTGCACTGGCTTACTCACGTTACTACGAATCGGCAACAGATGTGCAAAGCAATTTCGTTGTAACTGTAAAGAATTCTTTTTCTTGCAAAATGCTAGGCTGTAGTATGCCGAACAAACTAGCATCAAAATTTGGGGTGAAAGCTGATTATGTACAGTGGAATTTTTATGCAAACAGAAAGCAAAAAGTTTTTCATTTTACGCGCGTCAGCATAAAAACGAAATACAAACTTTCGCACGCCTCGCACTTTAACATCTTTAACGGGCGCCGAGTAAATGAAACTCAATCGATTGCAGCTATCGATATATTGAGTAAAGAAGTGCAACATTCGTTCCGCTGGAATTTGTAAAGATCCCCGAGCTAACCGAGAACATTGCAGTGCTAAAGGACGAGCCTGAGGACCTGACGCATCTTGCGCCCACCGCGGGCGATGTGTGCGTGCCCCTCGAAGACCCACCCTTCCTCACCGACATGCTCGACGAGTTCATCCTCAACACTAACTATTGTCCGCTGCTGAGCCCCGAATTGCCCACCGGAACCCTAGAACTTACCGGGTCCGTATGCAACGGCAACGACACCGGATCTCACTTGAAGGACGCGGAGCAGACGATCCTCGAGCTGAGGAGGAACAACTGTTGCTCCACCGACAGCGGCGACCCCTTCATCTACAGGGACTCACCCAGTCGATGCAGCCTCGGCACGGATCTACATTCGCCGACGCATACAAAAGTTCGTGTTCTTGCTTACTTTCGCTGAAAAGTATCTTCCTAGCTTTCGATTTGTCGACCAGTCTAAGGCACACAAATTCACTGCCAACGCGAATTCGCAAAACAAACCTGGAAATGGAAACTCAAATCATCAATTTGCGTTTCTTTAGTAACGATCTGCTATCTGTTTCTTTTAAGAATACAATTTACGCGATAAGAGAACTATAAAAATTCGTTGCTTTGTATAAAATTAAAAACGTACGATGAACGCGTGGACTGTACTCCCAATATTATGTTAATGATATTGGGCATTGAATAGTAACGTAGTCCTTTATTTTGTCTGTCCTATTTTTACATCTGTTGTTGCTTTTTACAATTCTTTTGTCAGTATTATTTCAGTATTGTTCAGTATAATCATCGGCAATATGAATATAATTTCTGAAAGATCTATTATTTCTTTTTAAATCTAAACATAAAAACTTTATTCTAATTTATATTTAAATCCATACGAAATTCCTGTACTTATTAACATAAAAAATACTAATTGCGTTTATTTAATTTTAATTGATGTAAATCTTGATTTCACCGTTTGAACAAAATTAATAAAATGTAATAAAACATGTAATCGCGTATACGAATTTTATAAATCTATTTGATCATAATTAAATTCCAATAATAATGAATACATCTTTGACATTGAACGTTGATTATAAATTTATTTATTGGGATAAAAAATTCTAACGGGGATTCAGTATTAATTTCCTAATCGATATTCCTTTAAAAACTTGAATTTTAAATATTAAAAAACTGTAATAAGTTGTCGCAGTAAGAGTTTATTAAAGCTTGAATATACACGCATATAATAACAGTTATTACTTTAACTTCAACTCAAATGAACTCTTAAAATATTTTATTGATGAAAGATTTAATTTTTCTAGCGATTCATATATTTTTATTTATATCATTTTTTCTACATACGAGTATTTCAAAATAAAAATCCTATTTTATATAATGTACATGTACTTGCATAAATCTTTTTATTTAACCAACTTTTAAATTTAATATCAGCGTGAAATATATATATATGTTTAAAAAATTGTTATTCTTGTAAAGGTACGTTAATGTTAGAATGAAATTTGAATTCTACATTCTATTTTTTGAATGAAGCATCTTTGTTTTTCTTCATCGAGAAAAATAAGTACGTATTAATGAGTAATTAACTACTGAAAGTAATACCGAATTAATAATACCGAAAAAATATAGAAAAAAATTTAACGCAAAAATAAAAAATCTTTTAATTTAAAAGTTGTCATTGTCCATAAATAAGTCGACAATCCACAATTCTTTCAATTAAAATAATAAAAGCGAAAAATACAAATACGATACCAGAATATGGTCCAACATAAACCGTTAATGCTTCTACATTGTAAATAACAATCTTAAGTCGAGCGAACCATAGCCGATTCTCAATGCCTCGAATAATCTGCCCAATAAAAATAGAGCTTCTTCATAAACTTGTTATTGTCACGATGTGCATGTAGAGCCCAGAAGGCAGCGGCGCCGGTGATTCGCTAAACAGTCCAAACGGCAGCGGTGGCGGCCTATTCGAGGACGAGATGCTGATGCTGAGTATCAGCGACGTCATGGCCGATGACGAACTGGCACTACGCGCACCTTACATACCGATGTCCGACCAGGACGAGGCCCTCCAGCTACTCATTAGCGACGACATGGTCATGTGGAGCCCCAGCCAGATAAGCGACAAAAAATCAAAATGGTACGAATGAGGGTCAGTCGATGGTTCACTGAACAAAACCCTGGGTGTTTTGACGTCCTTTCGTTGCGCTTGATTTCTCTATTCGAATCGCCTTGTTTCTTACTTAATTCTTTTATTTTAATTACCCAAGGTTAACTGCAGCAAGAATTCGCGTATTAATATTGTATCTTGCAGTGGTAAAAGCTCTCGAATTGTCAGAGTATTTTATACGCGCGACAGCGCATTAAATATTGCATTTTTCTATCCTACTCAATTATGTATACCACGGATCTTTCAATGAGTCACGCATTTGAAATAAGCAAATATCGTTGCATAACGGCATTTCTAAGCACACTTTAAGCATTACACTTTTGTATATTTTTTTTCTTCGAAATTGTAAACAAATTAATTTTAATCGAGTACACTATGTAGTTCAACGTAAACTCATATTTGGAAATATCGTGAAAAAACTCAGACCCATGTCTGTTTCTATATCAGGGGCTGGCTATTTACTTTTGGCCTAATTAATAATAATAATAAAAGTGGTGTATTGTTTTTATACAGGTTAATGGATACGGGCGAAGAAAATGCAAGCTCAAGCTTGGCACAGTTACTAACCAATGAAACAAGTTCGGAGAAGATCAAAGACCATGGAGAAACGCTCGTTAATTCAACCCACGTTTTAGGGCAGAATAGTTTAAAAAGTGAGTGCAATCACACGCGCAATCACACAATAGGTCAACAAACATTTCAACAGAATTGTGTTCCTTGTATTGAATCGATGCTTGTTTAATTATTGAATTGTAAACATTGTATTTAAAACTTTATTAAAGTGGATAATAATTTCACCAATATTTTTCTGCGATGAAAGTACATAAAAGTACATACAAGTAATTTTAATTCATTAGGCTTACATTTTCTTCCAACCACACGACTGGATTACGTTCTTTACGTTTTTTTTTTATTTTTTCGATAAAATATTTTATACTGTGAATTGTGAATAATGAAAGAACGAAAAACTGCATATTATTACAGCATCAACAAGCAAATATCTTATTCCAGATACTACAAAGGGTGCCACTGCCGAGCGTGAACGCACGAATAAACGCGTGCACACATTCTCTAACAAGTCGAATCATGAAACCAAACGCATTAAGCACAACGACGCCAACCTCATCAGCAATAACAACATCTCCAGTCTCGAAAGCATTCTATCGGCCTCGATCGAAAGCAGCCAACTTCTCCAGCAATTGGCATCCCAGCAGATTCCAAAGAGTCGGAATTGGCAGGATCACCTAACGACGTCGGACTCGTGGAACCGCAATAGCAATGACAACAAAGGCATCTACGAGGACTCGAACGTACGTCGAATGAACGGCGAGAGCCGCGGATTGGAAAATCTCCGCAGAACCTTCATTGAGGATGATGGGGGCGGGAAATCTAAATCGCACATACAGCAGCAGCAGCAATCAAACAGCGTGCTGATGAATTTGCTAGTTTCCGGATGCGATGTGAGTGCCGGTTACGTGTGTCTAACGAAGCAGAATTTGAGATCCTCTAAGGGCATAGCGAACAAATGAACTATGAATTCTAATACTTGTGGACGCACCTTTTTAATTTTGTTCGTAACTAGTACAAATGTACGAAAGGGAAAAATGAACGAATGGAAGTATAATGGCCATACGTTATTCTTTCTGTAATCGCGTTCTTTTTTTTTAGACATGCGCGATATCGAAGGCCAGTCTGGTAACTGGACTACATTATGACGTGTATTTTTATGAATTGATAGATTCTACATATGTGCAGGATGGAATTATAATCCTGCTGTCGAGTATAAATAGACGAACGTTTGTAAAGCCGCGTATATGCTACGTACGGAATAAAGAAAGACGACAAACTTATATAAGCTTTTATGCTTAATTTTCATAAAGCGCATGCAAGCTTGTTCAGGCTTATTACAGCGTTTCCGTATTTTTCTATCGGAGTTATATTTCATGGAGAATTGTTTGTTTAAGCTCGACGTTCAGTTATAATTATTGTTCAGTTTAAATAAATTGGACCCATTCGCAAATAACAACCGCCATACAAATAGACACCCATATACATTCTTATGCAACAGTGTATGTCTTTAGCACAAGCAAAAAGTACATTAAACAAAGTAATGTAGTGTCACTAGCATGAGCCTGAGAAGCTGTCGCTAATTATGATACCATTAATATAATAAAAAACAAAGACTGTCACAGACGAGATTAACAATTATGCGATAAGAACAAGAACAAATAAGCAAAAATGATTTAACATTTGAAAAAGGAATTTTAATCGATAAAGAAAGCGATGTCCCGCTCTCTTTAGTTAATATTGTGTACATATTAAAAACAAAATAGAATATATAAAATTGTTGATCCATCGTTAAATTGAAATACATAATATAAAAAATGATCATCTACTGAATAAATTACTTCTGCTGCGTTTCAATTCCTTCTCTCAATTCCACTTCCTTTACTTGACGTGCGTTTTCCGCTTTCTTCGTGATTTTCTATCATTCGTACTATTTATTTGTTCCTTTTAAAATACATTTTTGGTTTTTAAAAATTCTGTATTATAAGTACGCGTCTAATAGCTTAACATCTACTTTGTTAATGGACGACATCTAAGCAAAAAATTATGTTTACCGACTAAGCCAGATTTTAATTATAAAATTTAAAATCCGAATCCATAATATCCGAATAATCTTACCGATACAACCATAATAATATCTTTTAACATTTTAAAGAACATTAATTTATAATTTCTATTGGTCTTTTAATCTAATTAACATTGTATCTACTTTCAAAATTTTATTATTATTATGACCGCAAACATTATTGAGATTCAAGCAGTTAAGAAACAAAATAAAATTTTCTAGATTTTTTAATTAAAGGTTAATGTTTCTTAATTTGTAAAATATTGATTTGTACGCAGTTTTTATGAGCAAAATTTTTGTTTAAACAAGATAAAAAGCGATTATGCAAATAATGAAAATAATATATCAAATTTCCTTCCATAGATGAACAATTTTTTACAAAAAAAATCATTTTCATATTTCTTACTCATTCAAATCGCTTTTGTATTTATTCGCAGTCTGAATTGCTTTCAAATGTACGTAAGCTTATTCATAAACGATAATTTCAATAAATTTTGTGAATACGTTCATTTTACGCACTTCGATAATAGTGCGCACACAAATAGTTTGTACCAATTTTCTTTCAACGATCTCGTGATCAATTGTCCATACGTTTTTATTTTTCACTTCGAAGAAGGGAATGCGTAATTATTATCCGTCTATACTGAATCAGTTAGTCAATAAACGAGGAAATACAAGTTGTGTTTGACGCGCTTAATTTTTACTTCCGTCAAGATCTATCTCTCGCATCTATTATAATTGTGCAAGATATTTTTATTGCACATATTTTTTGGTTTGGAAATTTTTGATTAAATGAATAAGCGTCAAAAAATAATAGACTTTTATATCATTTTGGGTTACTTCATCGCTGCTTTTTCTGACATTGTCCTGTGAATCCTTTAGAAATGCAGCAGTGCCTTTCTTTGACTTAAAAGAGTGACAAAAAATTTTTTTTCCAATTTTTTTATTTTTTCAAATAAGCATTTTATTAACACGTTGCCTTTGTAGGAAGTACGTGATATTTCAATTATCAATTGTAAATGTATAAAAATTGGTGATTTTAGAAAAAATTTGTGAAAAAATTTAAATAAAATAGTCCTATATACATATTAAGCTTATTGGTGTGATATACAATCAGAGAATCTCTATAGCTAAATAATTTAATAAGTCCAATCGCCAAAAAATGTTTATATACTAAAATACTGTAACAGAATTTATGCAACTTTTTACGATGAAGAAAATTTTCGATAAAACTTGAAAAATACTCTCTTTTAGTATGGATAATCAACATTTTAAAATCATTTATATTCTGATATATTTATTATTTGTGAGATAAAATGTTTATTTCTAAGATTTCTTTGGAGGTGGACAAATCAAATGATTATATTTAAGTGACCTAATTACATAAAAGTTTGATAAATTTGAAATATTACTTATACTGCTCCATTCTAACTTTTTATCATATAAAATTAGATAATATATTATCTTTTATTGGATAAAATTAACTCACGTAAAAGTTCAATTATGAGTCATTATTTATCGTACATATGTGAGCATATTTATCAATATTTAACAAACAATGAGATTTCATGTTTATTATTATATGTAATAAGTACTATATAATTATTATTATATTAGTCTTTTTAAAGATTGGTTTTTTTACGAGCTCGTAAAAATCAATGGAGAATACGAACGAGGATAAAATCTGCTTAAACCTGGTTTTGATCGGACTAATCTATTTGTTTGCCTCGCAGATCCAGGCAATGCAGAATCATCTGGAGAACTCGATGTTGATGCCAACCGGGCAGCGCATCCTGCTGCAGCACGATAAACGTTCGCCACTGCAAATAAGCGTCGACGAGCACCTTCAGAGAGTGCCGCAGTGGTCGAACAGACCCTCGCTTACTCCTGTTCCGATGTCCAATAAGCAGCAGATACGCTATGAGACGATAAGCTACGAGGACGATCTTGCCTTTATGAACGCGACTAACATGCTGCAGGAGAGCGACGAGCTACTGCGCATCCTCGATCCGAACCTTGTTTGAGACAGGTTCCGTCAGCGACGACTCACGCATGCATCTAATGATAGCTGTAGAGTGTGTCTGTGCGTGAGAGAGAGAGAGAGAGAGAGAGAGAGAGAGAGAGAGAGCGAGAGTGATTGAGAGTGAAAGAAAGAAAAAGAGAATAGTTAGATAATAATGATTTTCTTATGGGGCCTTTCATGCGATCGTATGTAGCGGAATGTTTTGCAAAATTTACATAATTTTGCAAAATTATGTAAATAGAGAATTGCGACGAGAAGAAAGGAGGGACTGATTAACGACGCTGGGAAAATATTATATTCTTATAAATTCATGAAATTTTATATTACTATAATGAGTAATGCTACAGGCTGTATTCATTAAAACATTCAACTTTTATAATAAGATTAATGTGTTTGGTTACCTTGAGAACAATATTACAGTAAAAAAATATTCTTCTTGACGACGATTTTAAATCCAGAATTAATATTCACTTAACATACTTAATTTTATCTATATTTATCTGTACGAAATTACATCCGATTTCGAAATCCACTGATACAAGTTTCGTTAAAGATATACAAGATAAAGTTTATATCCTATGAAACGTAGTTTACCTTTATAATGTTAAATAGAGTATATAAACGTAAACATTGAATTATTATTTATTACATAAGCTTTTAGTACATAATTATAATAACATAATCGTAATAAATTCTGTATAATATTTTCTCTGTGTAAGTGTACTAGAACTTTCTTTCCAGTGTACATCTTTTGCTAATGAGAGTGCATTTTTCTGTTTAACTTCTTTTTTTCTTTCCTTGTTATTACATTGTGTTATTGATGGAAATATGAGAAGGATTAATTAGAATTATTTTATATAATCAATCTTTTTTAGATGTTATATCTATACAATTGATCTAGCCTTTTTATTTTCTTTTAATACACCTAATTTTTTTTCATTATGTTCCAATTGTCGCTCGAATAATTATATTTGCTAATTAATTACAAAATAAAAATGTTTGGAAACGAGTGTTCGAAAACGAGTGAATTTTGAACGAGTATATGAGTGCAAAAAGAAAACACTCATTACGAATAAATAAAAATTGCTACATAGCAAAGAAAAAATAAGTTATCATATTTCAGTTGGCTGGGTATAATATTAATAATTTAGTATACGTTTGTTTAAGAGACAATTAATATATTATATATTTGAATTGCATGAGTTAAAAAGAAATAAAAAATTTATAATTGTATATTGATGGTATTTCAGTTTTATTTTTGTTAGGGTTGATTGATTTTTGCGATAAACTTAATTTTTAATTGTGGAATTTCCACTGAATGTTTTATATTTGCGGGAACATTGTCCGATTGTTGGTGCAATATCAGTCAAATTTTGAAAACTAATTTATAAATACTGGTAATAAATAACAACCATCAATATTTTTGTAAAATAGATTATTTTCTTTTTTTATTTAGTGCATATTTGTACTAACGCGATGCATTTTTTGTGCCCTAAAGATTTCAACAAAAAATGTGCATTATGTTACTTAGATGGATTATATACAAACGTTTAATTTATGTGCAAAGATGATTTTAATCAAGACGATTTTTAATCATTTTATGAATTTCTTATTTAATAAGAGATAGGGATAGGATGATAACGTAACAATAATTCATTGCGTCAACGATGGAAGGCAAGTGACGATTTCGAAGGGAGCTCGTATGAACGAAGAAAGTTTAAACAAAAAAAAGTGTAACAATGTAGAAAAAATTATGCGATATATCATCAGTCAGTGTAGATTAAAAAATGAATTTGTAAAAAAATATTATGTTAGCAAAGAAAAAATGAAATGACTTAATGTTAATTCTTTTGAGTCACTGCCATATAAATAAATCAATGAGTGTGGATAATTCAAAGTCGATGGATCAAAAGAGGCGTGTAGTATCTTATATTCGGAAAGGAGCAGAAATGTAAATGTAACCTTGGAAGAACGTTTTATTTCGTGACTGTAATCTGTATAAGAATAACATTGATACAGAATAAAATATCGTAAAGGTAATGTAATATTTACTAATGTTAATACAACTATATTTTGCATTTGAAGAGAATACACAATTATAAAACATTTCGTTGTATTTGTTTTATTTCCTCTTTCATTCTCTATCCCAAAAACATTGTAACTTATATTTAATATAAATAACGTTAAAAAGTAAATATTAATAAACAGTACTTTCATAACTAATCTAGATTTATACTTTTTATTTTATTTTTCATTTATAAAACTGTTTATCACATACTCACAAAACATTTGAAAAGCATGTAACATAAAACGTATGTATGTATATTAAATGCGATGTACCTTGAAAGTTTTGAATTACATTTCCGAAGTCTCAAACTACAATTTTAATTATCTTCGGCTTTAAATACCCATTAAATTGCTACTTTTTATTGCATTTAAGTAAATTCAAAGTAAATTAAACATTGAATTTTTCGATAGATAACTTATTGTTAACAGTTACGTATTTTTCTTTTATAATACTACAAGTACTATTTTCTTTTGAATTATTACGATGAATAAGATAGTTTCATTTCTGCATTACGTACGCATTACAATGAAAGTTAAATACAGCGCAATTGAAATTTAACTGTAAAAACACCACGGGTAATTAGTACACAATGAAAGAGCGAGAGTCTCTGCGTCTTTGCGCTCTTTTGTTTCGTCGTACCGTCGTTGGTCTGCTCGCGCACCCCAAAGTCGTCCTGAACCTCAAAGCATCGGTCAGTCGCGGCTAAGAGATCCGCAACAAACACGGAGATACGAGAGCAATCCTCGACTGACGTACGAGTCCGAGCAGGCATGTCCCTTGGTCCTGTGGGACCTAACGCGGAGCTCATGAGCGACGCATGGGCTTCCCGAGCGTCCGCTACACGTGGTCGTGCCTCGAGTTCCTCGGCGGCGTCCTCTTCGGTCTAAGCCTGTTGGGTCTCATCGGCGCGTTTCTTCTCGGCAGTTGGGCCGCACTCCTGAAGACCTACCTCGGCGATTACGCGGACCTCGCGACGCCAGGGGAAGGTTACCTGTGGCCCATTACCCTCTGCCTCACCATCGTCTTCGTCGCACCTGTACACATACTCGGCCTTGCGCTGCGCTCGGGACTCGCCAAGAACTTCTCCTCAAGACGCGCCCTCAGGAAGAGCGCCTGCAGCGGTCAGTGTGGAGTGTTTATTGTAGCGTTGCGTTGGTGCACATGCAAGTAGGTAGATGCCTCTACGAGGAGGTAAGAACCGCGTCCAAAGGTCGTAATTTGTACTGTTGCTTATTTGTTACGCATTCGTGTTAGATGTTTTAACGCTCGACGTGGCTTCTCGGCTCATTACTTTCATGCGCATTCATTCTAATTTTAACGACTCATTACAGTGTGATAAAATTTAAATTCAAATTAAGAGGTGACTCCGGCATTTCCGATTTATATAAAGCATATAAAAAAATTGAAAAACGTCTCAAATTGAAAAACGTAGAAAACAGATTGCATTAGATAATCATAGAGACGTAGACATAATAAGGACACTTATTTACATAATAAAGCATAAATGTGCAGTTTATTAATATTGGTCTAAAATCAAATATTATAAGGGACAAAAGTTATAAGGCGATGTAAGAAATTGAATGAATTTATATAAAATTTACTTGTAGATGCCTATTGCAAAAGGAACTTTGAAATATAGTATTGTTACTACTATGTAAAGTGTATATTACTTTAGCGTATTCTCGGTTTATACCGCTATTATACCCGAATTATACTATAAAAAAACAACCTGTACTGATCTTATAATTAAAACAAAAAGACCCTCTCTTTGTTTAAATCCAAACAAACTCTTAGCAATTATCTTCTCTTTTTAACTGAATGTTTTCTTCGAAGTGCGATCACTTAACAATGTAAAAGTAAATCTAGCGACATTAAAATGTTAAGCCCAAAGTAGTTAATGCGAGATACGAAGTTACTCGATCAGAAAAAGAGTCGTGCGCACAGGTAGCAGCCTCGATCGGAGGATCTTCCTGCACGTGGTGCTGTCGTGTCTGTCGAGCTTCCTGGTGCTCGGTACCTGCGCTGGCGGTGCCTTCTTCTGGAGCTACTCGCGCCGGCGCATAAGGCAAGGTCTGCAGAAGGTAGTGCGCAACTACTCGGACAACGAGTCGGCGAAGCTCCAAATGGATAGACTCCAGATGGAGCTCCGCTGCTGCGGCATCGACTCCTACGCCGACTGGTTCTTCGTGCCTTGGACGGAACTGTACGACGAGGGATTCACGGAGTCCGATAAGAATTATCCCGATCGAGTAAAGTTAGTGAAAACAATTACAATTGGATTCTCGGGGCGTTGTAGATTTCCTTCTCCATCTAATACTCTTGTTCACATTACAATATTCGCTTACACTTTGTTGTCGCTTCGTTCAAAAGTGTCTACTGAGTTAAATACTCGTGCCTTATAGAAAAATTTAATCAGCTACTATTCCTTCTTTAATCTTAGATAATTTTTCTTTTAATAAAGTTTTATCGCAACTTTTTTACAATATCTTAATAATCCGCGTAACTACGGGTGATCCAAAAGTCTTTATATCAGCAGCGGATAGCTTCGTTATTATAACAAGCATCACCTACGTAGCAATTGCTTTCAAGCCCATTGCAAAACGTATATGCTATAATCATCGCTTTCTATTTTCAAAGCAAAAATAAAAAAGATCTCACACCCGCTCAAGAGTCGCGATATAAAACGTATGGGGTAAGGGGGATGAGGCTAAAGTCCAAACTCAAGCTCGTTACGCATCGCGATTTCGCAGATCGGTGGAGCGTCGCGGCGCCGACGTCTCAGCGAGAGGAATGCGCCTGATAACGGCGGACGTGCCGTTTTCGTGTTGCGCGACCAAGAACCTACGGGAGTGCATCCATCGGGGAATCGGCATCCCGGGGACGGGCCCAAGCCCGACCATCGCAACCGTAGGTTGTCAGACGAAGCTTCTAGCGCGTGCCAACGACGCGGGGCGAGACATCGTCGCTTGCCTCCTCTTCGTCTCGGCTTATCAGGTGCGCCCGCGACCTCCAGCTTCGAGTGGTTTGACTTTTGTTTTGCACGATCGAGAAGTTTCTTACGCTGGCGTGACAATTATTACATCGCACCCGAGCATTTTGTAAAACGGTGCTTCTTGCAAGTCTACGAAAATATTTTCCTGGATTCGCGGGAAGGTTTTTCTTTTGGCATACTTAATAATGCAAACGTTACAGTCCGTGCAATTATGTCATAATCAATTACATAAGAAACAAATAACAACCTTTATGATAAATTATTAATTGCTGATAATGAACAACGAATTAAAATGAGTAATGTTCGAAGTTTCTTCTCCATCTGGGCATTCCTTTTATAATTCAAGATGCGCCGTGAGTGTACTTTACGATAAACGGGTGTAATCCAAATACTAATAATAAAAAGTGGATATTCTTTTCAGCGGTTTCAACAAACTGAATATTAGAGATGATTGCCAATGAGTTTCGCATATTTTTCTCAATGATATAAAAGGCTAAATATGAAAAGTGAGAGATGAAAGAGCTAATTGAGGCGTTTTGTTTAGTTGACGCTATCTATTCTGTCCCGACTACTGCAAACGGCTCGTCTGAACGCCATCCAAACGAACGTCAAAGGAAAGCATTTCGTCGGATGGATCTTCGGACATGGACCTCCGAATCCCCCAAACGCCCCGAATGTCTTAAACGTTCAACCCCGGGAGACACAAAGACTTCGAGTTCGTACGCGTTGTCATGGCCATTAAGAGCTACTGAGTATTGACGCAGATACGTATCTATTACAGGGACTAGTTTCCTTTTATACTTAATGTACATTTGTTTATTTTCTCGACGACACTTTATTTGTTGTGAACGCACTCAGTGAAACATTAATCAAAACCTAATAGGATATTAGGTTTTGATTCTCTGAAATATACTTGTAAATTGCTGTTTTTAAAAATATTAGTCTTGTAACATCGTTGCAGGCTCGTAACATTTCATAAGAAACTAAAATGTTTAAAATAATTATATCTTAACATGTAATTTTACCACAGACTTTAAATATAGACCTTATAATAGAAAAAGATCAGATGAAATTCATTCTTCGTAAATATTATTCAATGTTTCAGTAGAAAACAAAAATTATGTCAGAATTTATTTTTGCTCACTGTTAGAATACCGTATTAAACAATCAGTATTTAACGATTGCTTATTATATGAATTTGAATTACAATTATAAAGATACAATTGAACGATATTATTCGGTATTTAAATGATTTAATTTCTGCAATTGTTATTTTACATACATTTTAACATTGTTAACAACTTTTTAATATCTGTACACGTTTGGCTTTTTTGGAAAAAGTTTGTCTTCATTTGTGTATTTTATGTACATTATTATCGCTCAAATATTAATATCTAAAAATTTATTATCTTATCAAAAGAGAAAAAGCACTGCTCTCCTCTGTTTTTTCACTGTTTCAATCAATATGCTCGGTAATGCTATAATTCCCCTAAGTATAGATCTTTCTAAAGATCCTTTTTCTTACTAAGATCCATGCGATTTCCATACAAAGACCATTTATGCTTTATTTATTACTCATCCTCGATATATGACTCATCCATATTATCTGCGTGATTTAATTATCTTTATTGTATTATATTAAATTTCCGTCCAATTTTTTTTTCTCTTATTTCAATATAAAATAGACTACAGGTAATATAAAGTTTTATAAGTTTTAACTGTTGAATTCCTTAAATAGTATATTAAAAAAAAAAAAAGTAAAAGCATGCATTTTTAAAATTACTGTCTGTTTTATTAATGAATTTGTAATCTTTACAATTTCACTATTACGGCAAATTATTATGATCTTATGTATTTATTTGTATGCAGTTTAAATTTTATTAAATTTTATTATTTTTAATAAAATTTCAATCGCAATTTCTTTTCTATGTCCCGTTGAATGTAGATTATGCGCATGCATTAATATTTGAATTGTATTATTTAAGTGTTCCTCTTTCTTATTCTTGTATGTGAATTTGATATTGCATTTTATAGCTACGAAGGGTAACAGCACGTGGCCTTTTTTAATCCATAATGGATTTTAAATGGTTCTAATAAATTCCGTTTCACTCGTGTATTGCAGTATTCTACATTAAGACATATTTGCATTAATTTTACTTTTATGGCGCGCTTAACTCAACTAAAAACGTACATATTATTTACATTCGGAATGGTTATACGATACCTTTATTGTATCTCGTATAA
This sequence comes from Wiebesia pumilae, assembly GCA_018907045.1. Lineage (NCBI taxonomy): Eukaryota > Metazoa > Arthropoda > Insecta > Hymenoptera > Agaonidae > Wiebesia > Wiebesia pumilae. Next base: position 53,366 of record JACCHZ010000007.1, read on the forward strand.
ATTTTCCTTTAAATTAGATCTTTTTAAAAATGAAATATTACGATTTAGCAAAATTTCATAGCAAATGTAAAGAATTTGTTTAATAATTCCTGGAATTAATTATCTGCTTTTTAATTTGACGTATTTGTCTATTAAAGAATAAAAAATATTTACCAGTAGATATTTTTTATTATCGGTTTCCTATAATGATAAAAATGATATTCTATTAATAAATGCAAGTTCTTTAATTAATGATCCTTTTATTTCATACAACAAAGTGTCTTGTTCTAGACTATCTCGGTTCATTCTGTCCTAATCAAGTGTATAATTGTCACATTTTATTTTATTTTATTCCATAATCGTCTTATTTTCTCTATTGCTACGATTTCCAAATTATACTACATTATAATCTCTCGAAATGCTTTTACTCTATACGCAAACTCTGCATTCAAATGTTCGTACTTTTCTTTATTTGTTCTTCCTAATGAGTGGTTCTTATAATTGTGCTTTCTATGTTGATCAATTAAACTTTTTATACAGGCCTCTTTATATTAACTTTAATCAGAATTCGCAGTTTTCGATGACCTATTACATCATATACTTAAGTAATTATTATTCTATAATACCTACGACATTTATTTCTATCTTAAATGTGAGGAAGTAATGTGAAATTTTAGAGATAAACCAACTGGAATGTATAAACATGTTATAAAGAAAACTGACAATTCAATTTTATTCCTAAATTTGTTTGATATTTTTTTCAAAATTTATATATTTCAACTATATATCTATATCTAGATCTAATCAATTTAATAATTAATCAGGAAGTGCATTTAATTTCAAATGATGAAATATAATAATATTTAACTTCAATTAAATCTACTGATAATAAAGTTGTGACTAGAAACTAAACTACATATACATTATGGATACCACCTCAATAACATACGTTGTTCGTAGGATTTTCCTATCCATTTAATGTTCAATTGCTTTATCACATTGTTAAATTAAAACCACAAACGTAAAGTATCCTCATCCGACAATTTAACAAAGAATGATGTATAATATTCTTCAAAAATTGATAAAAAATTTAACGCATTTTCAAGTAAAATACTTTAAGTTTAGTATAGTTATATAATATAGTTATTATTAAAAGGTATTATGCAAATCTTATTCGCGTATAAAATGAATTTTCAACTAGAGTTTGACATCTGCGTCAGTATTCGATGGCACCTATTAAGTCTCTCTGCCTTGAATAATATTTAATTGATGCAAAGGAAAGCTCAGATGAATCCTCGGATTCCCCGTGCAAAAGAACGAATCGGGCCACCTGCACCAGCCCTAAAGTAAAAATCATGGAGCCCTGTGAAAACACTCGTACAAAAGGGCATGCAAATCAGTCACGCCATAAGAAAACCACTTTGAAATACGTGGACATCGATACAAGGACGAGAGTCCCGGATTGCTGTAAAACTCAAAAATCCAAAAGGGGGACTCGAGGCAATTCGTGCAAGGAACAATTTCGAACGGGAATCCGTGAACACTGTAATGAGAAAAAGTTTAACAAGGTATGGTATCCTCCGTGGATCGACGTATTTTGAGAATAACTAGCAATATTAAGGCACTTTTTGTCTACCTTTTATATAAGTGTTATCGCAGCGAATATTTGGAATGAGTTGGATATGTATCGCAGTAATTTACAGGTAATTACGTTGGTAATACCATGAAATGTGCTTCATCTTAATTCTGCCAGTAGTTTTTACCATTTACTGTGTCTACTTGCGTAGTTTAGTTACGCGGTTGATATCTCCTATCGTACTTAATATTTTTTTATTAGAAGCAATTATGTTTCAGATTATTAATTTAAAAGCTTTGCTAAGATTCTTTTAATATTATACTTAAGGTACTTCACGTATTTAAAATGTAAAATGTAATCGCAATTTGATAACAAAAAAAAAACAATTTTCAAATAACGGATTCTAACTGGAATTTGAAGATCATTTTCTACTAGTCAATTGGTTTCTCAAATTCGTTTCTCAAATTGGTTTCTCAAATTTAGGTCATCGTAGTAAAAATCTAAATTATACCTGATAAAAAATGGAGACCCACGATATGAATCATAACTTTACGACAAAATGTCTTGATTAAAATCTATGATCTAAAAACCAAGGGTTTTCTACGTTATTTGGATTTTAGAAAAATTCCAAAAATAGTCTACTCAAATTATATTTTTTATTCTTATCATAATACGTAGTCATATATGTTCAAGTTTAGCGCAAAACGGCTGTGTGCTAACAATTTCGTTTATTTATTGTATTTATATATTAGAAGTTTAATTTTTCAATATTATTTAAAAATTACTGTAAATTTTTTAAGACATATTTTGAATGTAGTAAAATATTGAAACCATAGTGTATGTATTTTGCTTTATTCTATAGCTATTACATTTTCAAGTTTGAGTAACGTATTGGTTTTTAGATGTTATTATTTTGTCCTTTACTTCGTTAGACAATACGCATAATATATTATTATTCAAAATTAGCTTATTCTCATACTGGACGATTTTTTCTTTAATAATTCATTCTTGTACAAAAGAAGAGATAGCATAAAAATTCTGTAATATTTTATATCAAATTCCTGTTTTGAGGCTATTGACCTTCTTAATATGATAATATTACGTATCCCTAAAATCGAGAAAAGCAGTGCTTCCTTAAATTTCTTATTTTAATATTTACTATAGCTATCAAATAGTAAATGTTCAAGGAAGAAAGTTAATAGTTAAAAAATTTATGATGGAACTTTTTGCTTTGTGTTACATCTTGATTATAATGCATCCGTACAAATGTTTGTTAAATTCTCATATATTTTTATTATTGATATGTAGGACAGCTTTAAGGTTTCTGTAACTAGGTAATTTTTTTAGACATTTGTTATATTGGATGTCATAATATTCTCAAAGAATATTTAAAGTATTCCTTAGCAAAACTTGTTTAAAGAAAATGCTCGGTCTTATTAGATGTTTGTACTATTCCATTAAAAGATTTCGTTTGTCTCTGCTTAATTTGTATTACTTTAAAATTTCATTGTTTAGCTTTTCTTCTACAGAAGTAATATAATTGAGACTCATTTTTCTTTTTATACTAATGCAGGAGAAGTTTACTAGAAAGTACGAGAAGCTCTGTTACCACTTTTGTTCTAAAGTTATGAATCAGGCTTAGTAAGTCTAAAACTCGTTGTTTTCACTGATTTATTTGTGTCAGAACTCTAGCCTATTTGAGATCGTACGATAGTTTTATGCGTTGGATGATTACTATTCAGTTTGTTTATAACTCTTTGCAAACATGAACTTTAAGATATTTAGATAATATTCTTAATGGTCAAATTCGAATATTGCGTCACTTGTGCATCGTAGCGAGGTGCCCATTAACTTGCATACATGTGCTTCTATTTTTTAAATAGTTTAATGATAGATCGTGTTGATTTTTTGGAAGTTGACCTCAATGATTTAATTTTTCTAAAGCAATTTGAATATTTATTTCACAATAGAGTCAATGGTTATAAAATGTGCTTTGATTATTCGAACTTTTTACATGTGTGACTTACAACTATAAGATGGAAGATAGTGTTTCTGCTAAGTTATTCATAATATTTGAGAAATTTATATTAATTATATATCGAAAAATAATTGTTCTAAATTTTTTTAGTTTTCTATTTCTTCAATTTATGATATAGGTGTCAAAATAACTTCTTTCTATTTATCTAACGAAAAGAGGATCTATTCAATTTTTTTAGTATTTTAAAGTTTTGTCTTCTTAACGGTAGTTCTTCTTTTTAAGGAAACTTATGAGCCTATTTATATTTTTTTCATTATTATTATTATTATTATTATTATTATTATTATTAGTATTATTATTAGATTTTTCTCTGTTTTTAATTTCAATTTCCACTTGAACTCTAGTTTTCTTACTTGGAATCTTAAATCTCCATCTTGGTGATTTTTTCACTCGATCTACTTAATATATATCGTTAATTTATATCTATTAATTTATATCGTTAAAGCTTGAAGTAGAGCCAACCGAATCTATTAAGGTCTTGTTGAATTAAGAAGGCTTTAAGATGTTACAGTTTGCTGCTCTAAATCCACTTTCCTTATAATTGGATTGCCAGGAAGTTATAAGTTAAAATGCATATTGTGGATGCAGTTATTAATACTACAATGGATCCTTTAATTTTTTCACTGTTTAAATCATACTTAACGTTGATAACTATATACTTTTTTATCCTTCAGAGGTGTTTAAATTTATGTACATATTTTTATTCAAATTAATTTATGATGCGTATATTTACGATGAATAATTCTTACCTTATAAGGCTGCGTTAAATCTTGTTAAATATTTATATTATTTAATAATTTATTAGTTTTCGGGGTTTCTATGTATTTGAGAAAATGCATTTACATTGGTAGTTTGTTTATTAAATCAAAAACATTTAAGTTCGTTGACAATCTTCTGAGAAAAAACTTTATGCAACTCAATATATTCATGTAGCTTCATTCATTGATAGCATTTTTTTAATTCCTACTTTAAATTCTTTTATTAAAATGTTAAATAAAAAAATTTTATCGTTAAAAATGTTATTACTATATTTCGATCGAGGGGTTTTCTTTTTAACGTTTAATTTTATTGATAACTTTTTTGTTCCATTTTATTGCTTCTGTCGATTGAAAGATTTCACTCTAAGATAAATTTTATCCTGCATATACACAATGGTGGAAGATAGTTTGCGAAGATATCCATTTTACTTATGTAGTTTTCAGATCGACTTTGAATTTACGAGTATCAATGTTCGTTAAATTTGCACTTATTACATATTCCTAAGAAAATCATCATCTTTATAATATATAGCGAAGTGCTTTGTTATACGATCGCCTCTGTTACGTAAGAAATATTTTTAATATTGTAAAGTAGGATCGAAGTACATAATAATTTATGCACGTCGCAATAGCTTTGAAATAATCTGGTGATTTTTCTATACTGAATATCGTAAATTATTACAAAGATCATATCATATAGTACTGTTATATTTATATTATACGAAATACTGAATAAAGGTAAGACAGTTGCATAGGCAATACTTTGCAAATAAGGTATCTAATTTATTTTTCATTAATCTTTATCGTAACTAGGTATCAAACTTTACCTATTTACATATTAGGCCATCTACGAACTTTAAACGCTCTGGAAAGGTACAAATTCTTTCATTTAAAATTCTTGAAGACCCAAGTCGAAAAAACTTATTTGGTTGCTTATGGTTCAGATCTAATATTTTAACTGAATTTCTTGTTTTCCTAATATTGTTACTCGGTCTTTTGTCGAAAGTAAGTAATTTGAAAGTACTAATGTTATTACGTACAACTTCAGTTGACGCTGCTGATAACAAAAATTTATCAAAATACTTTACGGTTGGCGGTTTTCGATAAAAATCAAAGTTATATTTCTTATTGAGTGTATCAAAGTGCACCTTAACACTTACTCAATATTTGCAGTTACTCCTTAGAAGAGTAGACATTACATATTTTTAATCATTACTTTTACATTTATTGCTCGTAGAAGCTGTTTTTCAACTGATTTTGAATTTTGTCCGTGAATTTAGTAGAATTTTCATTGTATACATGGAACGTTGTGATTAAACATTTTTAAGTCATATACGTACTTATTAGATTTAGTACGATGTATTAATATTAAAAAAAATCGTAATATATAATTCAACGGAAATATTCGTATGGTAAGATTTTATTAAAACAACTGAAAAATGATTCTAACGATTGATGATTTAAATTAAATCTGTTTATATCGTACCTACCACTAAGCAATAGCTAATATAGAGTATTTATTGATTATTTAATACGTCAACTATATTGATATATATCGGCAGTATCGCAAATTTATAATGGTGGATCTAAGAAATGCAAAAAGTTATTTTTGTAAATGAAATGTTTTCTCGCGAAATAAAATTAAAAATGACTATTTTCATAGAATAGCATTTATTTAAGATGAATTTGCGTGCTGTCAAGGATGGAAATTGTTATTTAATTACTGAAGCGATGGGAAAATTTTTACACAAACCTAACTGAATTTTTGCAATAAAGCTTCTGTCATGATACATTATGATGAATTGAAATAAGGGAAGCAAACGTATTTAGGACGCATTAGAGAAACGCCAGTACAGAATGTGCCCGAAAGCCTCGAAGATATTGCTTCCGACTCGAGACGTCAATGAATGTCAGTTTGTCAATAAGCGAAAGCATTCCTGTGCTGAAAAGGAAATGCCATCGTCATCATCCTCGACGAGCCTACCACCGCTCCCCTCAACTCCTCGAATGGCTGCTCAAAAACCGAAAAAATCAGCGACCCAGTTCGTAGTTCCTGCAAAGATAAACCTCCATTTCTACTCGGAGTGCACGTACTCTATCGAAACAATGTATTTTTTTTTATACAGATACACCACCAGTAGAGGAAATATAATGGAGACGAAAGTTTTCTGCCAGTTGCACAATCGTTACCCTATACATCCATTCGACAATGGGAGGGACTTCCCGCAAACTGAAATTGGTTGTCCACTGCACGGAGACGTCCATGACAGCGATGTTGGATAAGTCTTTTGTTCTCTCCTCTTTATATTGTCGCATTGTAAAAATAGTGATTTTTGGATACTCTGAGCGAGATTTTATTAAAGACTGTTAGGAAACGTAATAAATTGGAATTTGTTAGGGGAGAGAATTTTTAGGTACTTTGGGTGAATATTTTGAATGAATCGTGGTATTCGTGGATTCAAAATCAAAACTTTTTTTTCAGAAAAATTGAAATCTGAGATAATTAAGGAGCCTTTATACTATTACGAATACACAACATTTTTCCTGATTTTATAATAATTTAAATATTATATATTAATGAAGATGTCAACTTTTGGTATATAAAAGACAAACGAATAACTCCTCTTCGTCAAATGAGCTATTTGGATTTGGAAATTTTTTTAACCTAACTAAATGATTTTATTTTGTTTATTTTGTTTACATTGTCTTGATATTACTAAGTACGTTCTTTTTTCGCAATTAGAATTTATTATCGATGAATAATTCATTAACTAAATGCAATTAGAATTTCGATCAATATTGATCAAGATTAATATAAAGCACAGCTTAATTGTCTCAGAAAAATAAATTGTTAATTATGTATCGACTATTGTTGTATTTAATTTAGTTTAATGTAATGAATATTATAATATGTACAAATACAATTAGTTAAGAAGGTCTAACTTGTATAATCAAGCTACATGAAATAAAGTATTATAATTTATGAATATCATAACGATAGATATGGTTTATTTTCATCATTTTGGCGTCATTAAAGTTGATAAGTCGTAATAAATCAATTTATTGGATAAATGTACAGATTAAACAACGTATTTAACACTTTTTCATGACTAGCATTATACGCTCGATGACGTTGGCTGCCATAAAAATCACAATAATAACTGCAAACAATTAATCGAGCAATTTTCAGCTACTCGAAAAATCCATAATCTATCAACGACCAAAAATTCTTTGATATTTTATAAAGCGATTATAGTAGATAACGCTCATTTTGACATTAAACAGCTCATGTAATAGATCGTAATGTAAATATGTATAATTGATTAACAAGAAACGAACTTTATTTGCAGTACATAGGAAAGATAAATACATGTCTCATAATTTACAGGAATATAATGAAAAAAGAAATTATAATGGCAAAAATCTGAAACTTTAGTATAGGGTACTTTAATATACAATCCTTAACTCTCTATTATCGAGAAGTAAATACATATGCATTTACAATATATATCTACCAGATCGTCTGCCACCTTTCTCTTATTTTCATATATATAGATTTATTATGTATATTATGTATATTATGTATATTATGTATACTGACGCTGACGAAATCTAGGGAAAGCCAATTGCCTCTCAGAATTCGTATTTTTCTTTATTATCAGGTTGTTGAACATCTCTGCCTTCGCTTAACCAAACCGTCTGTTGTTTATAAATAAATCATTGCTTTTATCAATGTATATGAATTCTCTTTTTTTCATAATATAATAAAATTTATTATATCATTTTTTTATTTTGTAAAAAACGTTAAAATTCAAAGTCTAAATGGATTCAAAATTTTTTATGGTAGAAAATTTTTCTTGAGGTTTTTTCCCCAAAAAATCATAAATATTTAATTTCTTTGTACGGAACTGCTACTATTGTATTATTATTATTATTATTCAAGTTTAAAACTAGCAAATAAGAATATGCGATAAAAAAGAACAGAGATATTTAACACCTTCTTAGCTTAACCCATTCTTCTATTTTTGCACACAGCAACGCTTTACATTCTTTCATTAACTAATCATTATTTTGTATTTAATTAAATTTTTTTGTTTCTCTTAAATAATGGCCCCCACCTGCGTCCTCCCCATACGTTCAGTAAAAATTGATAAATGAGAAGAGGACGAGTTTTTTTTTGTTTGTTTCTTCTGTACGATCTTTCCCAATTGGTCGACGCGTCGTTAAATGTTTTATTTTAATTTCCAAACCTTCGAGATCAAACTTTTTTTACTCATATTATTTTTCATACGCTTATACAATTCTGTTTTTATGATGTATGTCCATTTTTATGATGTAAATTTCACAATTTTTATATTGCTGCATTAGTTGCGTTTATTATTTATCGATCAGTCCTCGAACCTGCAGAGCAAAATTTTTCACCGCTTACAGCACGAACTCGATCTTTAAGAGTAAAATATATTATTTTATTTACTTCTCATTTACATCATCAATAATTACATATTATTAACGATTAATAAATATGAATTTTTACTTCATACTTTTTAAGCAATAAATGGAATAACATAGTAATTACTTTGTTCTTGCGAATAAACTATAATGATAAAAACATTACTTTTAGAAATTCGCTTTATAAATTCATAAATGTGTCACATATAGGTGTACTTATTTTGCGAGTATTTTTATAAACTGATTATGATAACATTTCAAAGAACGGCAGATTCGAGAAATCGCTTCGTTTCAAAGATCAATATATAACTGAGTGTGTGAGTGTGTACGTGCGTGTGTGTATATATTTTTTGGTGCTCCTTATTTATCACAAATTTCGTTATGTGTATTCGGTAATGAGCATTTACGTGAATTCTTTTATGGATTACTTTGGCGTCAATGACAAAGTCATTGAAAATTTTACATCAATTTAATGACTTTTCTAACATTCATCGACTTCCATTATTTTTCATTACTCTTTTATGCGATAAATAAAATACACCGCCAACAGTTTGTCAAAATGGAAATTCTAATAAAAATATTCTCAGTTCATTCATGAATATTATAGCAAATTATAAATGTTCAATCATTATAAGTATTTTCAAATAATTTTCGAATTTATTCGATTATAATTATTAAAAAAATGAATTTCGAGAGATATCTCCCATATCGAATTAATCATGTACAAAACATTTTTGATAAGACAGTAAGTTGAAAAGCATTTAATACGGTACAATATTTTTGTCCAGCGATCGTTTCAATATAGCGATATCGTTAAATTTTAAAAATCCAAGTTGTCATTTCAGTTGCACTAAAGCTACCTTATCAAAACTACTCAAAATTAAGATGAGATGAAATAATGCCACCTACTGTCATTTTAATCGTTAGCGCAGGTATTCAATCATAATTAATGTCAACAGATACGTACAAAATAATAAAATTGAAATCCAAATCGGTTAATATGCGTGTCTGATGCTTTATATTTATTTCCCGCCGATATCTACTTTATCATTGTAAATTACTACATGTTAGTCCACTCAATAGATCAACCGTTCAGATTCACCTTCATCTAATTAATTTAATGTCAATTCCGTCTCTTTCTCTCTGGCTTCCTCGTTCACTTTTCTCTGTTCACGCTTGACACTCGTATATATGTATATATGCATATTTATTCATACACCTATATAAGCGATAAGCATATCATGGGGAAAGTCACTATTATACAAGCCTGACAAAAACGATTAATATGCGATTGGATGCGCGCGCGTGTGTGTGTGTATGTTTGTGTATGTACGTGTTGCGGATCTCATCGACACTTCTTTATCTACTTCTTTGTCATTAAAATGTGAGGTCAAGAGCAAATGGAAAAGCGCAAAAGCTTTCTCTCATACGAGTGAAAGAAGCGAGAAGTTCCTCGTAAAGTGTGCAAGAAAGTGTATCTCTTGAAAACTTTACGAGCGGCTACTGTTCCTATATTCTAACCCCGAATGACAGTTCTTTCGACGTAAAATAATACTGTAATTCAATGACTCTGACAAATAAATTAAATGCGTTACAAAGAAGCACAGGATAATTCAGATTACCTATTTCTCTTAGAAGCAAGAGATACAAAATTGAAGTACATTGCGTTACTAAACTATTTTTCCTAAGAGAAAAACGTAGGATCAATATTTTTTTTACCGAAGCAGTAAATGCAATCGGGATCGAAAGAAAAACAAGGAAATCGCGCATATAATCTCCCCGAGTTCGCGCTCACAGTTTCTTTCTCAACGTCGTTTAACATATCATTTTGTCCTCTGAATCCTTTTCCGCTCTTCCACAATCACCGAATATTCCCGAGTGTAATCGATCTGTACAAGCTTTCGTAAACAATTGACATTTCACTTTAACGCAACGAAGAGTTTCATCTCGAAAATTGGCGCGCAAGGAAACATAATATATATGCGTGTGTATATATATGTATCCCATATAATATCTTTCATTCTCACTTTTTCTCGCTATATCGATTCTACAATATATATTTTTCTCTACAATACATGTACAAGCTTCTATATAAATACAATAATGTACAAGTTATTTTCAATGCTCTTTCTCTCTCATACGCATCATCGTTTCATCTAATATTTATTTCGTAACTTGCTTTCAATACGACTTGGAGTTGAACCTTACCGTGACCTTATGTCGAATATGTATCTTGTATTTTTTATCTTTCTTTAAGTGACCTACGCTAGTGATTAATCGATTTCTTGAATTCCTTGGTACTGTTGGTCTTCTTCATTTGTTCATTTATGTCTACGTTTATTGTAGTGTAATAAACTTATCGTGCAAATATCGCTAAGCTTTTCTCTAGGTCGAAATTTAAAAAGAAAACAAACCTCCACTCGTCTATGACCATTAAAACTCGACTTACTTTCGTTTTTCCGCGTCTGTGTTCCTTGACACACTCAGTATTGGAAATAATGACTATATAGCACCTTGGCAAATTAACCGTTTTATATTTCCATCTGCGTTTGTTCATTAAGCTCTCGTGCGCACTGTCCCTCCCAGGTTCAGGTCTCGGTTAAAATTCCTCTAAGGTACTCCTCTACTATCCTGAGCAGCAATGGTCAGCTGCGGTCGGGAAGATATTCGAGGTGCTTTCTTCGTTTATCTTTAAAAAAATCTTTGCACCTTTTCTGTACACTATTAATTATTGGACGATAATACAGGTAGACCTAATGGAATCTGTGCAAACGTTGTAAAAGCCATTCATAGATATAAACCCGTATGATATCAATGCACTTATAAAGATCGTTGTGTTTTGTTTCTCTTTGTTTTTTCTTTATTTTGTTATTATAATCTTTAATGCAAGAGATCAAAGATCGATCAAAGTCATTCAAAGAAGCTTCTAGGTTTTTTATATTTAAAATCTAAAGTACAAGACAAAATACTATTAATATTAAACGGGAAAAAGACACATGATCGAAATGTTACTTTGGTAAATTCGAAAAAAGTCTCGACGAGTGCGTGATATGCGAAAAGACATTGCAATTCTGATAAGACTCGTCGTCACTTTCGTCAACTTCGCAACAACTGTACAACAGATGCCTAAGCACGCTATTATAGGAAAATCACCGATCTAGAGACAAGTTCTAGGATAGTAGAGGAAAAAACTGTATTTTTTGTTCTTGTTCGTTTTTTCAATATTTTTTTTTATTCTTTATACTCATATTTTTGTTTTTATTTTCACGCTGTTTCTTAACGTTTGAGAGAAGAAATACTAGATATACTCAAAAATGGTTGGTCAAGGATAGACATGTTGTGGATGCGTTTTAGGTCGTTAGTTTATTGATTAATAAGGGTCTTACGAATAAAAAACGAGAAGATCAAAGGCACATAAAACTGAGTCGACTCAATGCCATATAAATATAGATATTGCGAAGGAGTGCGAGTAATATATCCCGTTCAGAAATATAACAAGCCCTATTTCGGTTTACTCGAGATCTGATTAATCATTTAAGTTTTCATTCTAAAAAAATACTTTTTTAGAACTAAGGTAAAACAAAACAGTCTTAATGCTTTTAAAAACTTTATTGAAGCATCACAAAAGATAATTATTTAAGACATAGATTTTGCTCGCTCAACTAAAACAGCTAAAACTCCAGGTAATTATAATCTTTAAAGCATACTTTTAATCAATTCGAACATTTCTTAATAATATAAAAATCAACAATTGCAACATACTTTAATTACAAATCAAAGTTTCTTAAAGTAATACTATAACCTTCACCCCTCTTGTATTATATATAGAAAATGCTTATTATTATTCCCAATTTTATTTAATGCAAACATCAAGCATGATACACGAAAATAAAAATACGCAAGCGCTGCCGCTTGAAAAGACGTTCTATATGCAGGAGCAGGGATGTGTCCATTTACGTGTTGGTGTCAAAGAGTATTACTCGTAAAAATTGGATTTCAAAAAACGACTTTGTACTCGTGAAGGAAAAAGTCAGAGATTAAAAAAGCTCCAACTACGTAAGACCCTTAAGCGATGTATACATTTTCATCGTATTTTGTTGTGTTATCTGTAAAATAGTATTCGTATGTTAAAGGTATATATTTCTCTGCGCGCGCGCGTGTGTGTAGCGTGAGCGCTGCGATAAATAGAGACACACGATAGAGGGAAAAAAGTCTGTTTAATCTCGGCATTAAAGCTCTGCATACGGAAACTCCGTTGCTACGACGGTTATACGTTGCATTCTCAATATGTTTTCCTTGCCAGAATAAAAGTTTTGCGAAAACGCCTACGAAAAATACGCGACGTATAACTCGCTGCGCAACAATGCGACTGCGATACGGCAAAATTCCTCCCCATTTTATCCTTTCAAAGCCCTCTCCCTCCCTCCTACCCCCACCCCCACCCCCCCCCCACATCTCTATCGCCAAATCTTGTTACGTGTCTGCGTGTGTTTGTGTTAATGATTATTTGTTCGTCCATGTGTGCATGCAAAGCTAAGAACTGCGCAAGCAGTACTAAGCGACGATGCGCCACCCTCCCGATTAAAAATATTAATTTCGCGACTGCTTAGCTTCTTCACCCCCTCGAAAAATCGCGCGTAATCGTCGAGCTATCCGCAAACAAGGTAATAACAAGTATAATGATCATACGCAGGGGACAATACGTTAGTCGACGTACGGTTAAGATACCACACTGAGTAAGTGGTGAGAGTAAAATAATCAAGGTACGATGAATAAAAATCAACAATAGCGGTGTGCAGCCTGAATGTAAATGGCGGAGGCCCGCGCGCACGTCCATGTATCGGCGGTACTCCTCTCTTTCTCTCTGCGAATCGGTATGTCGGTCTCTTTCGCATCGTGGCCGTCGCTGAATCAGCGCCGCTGCTTATTTCAGCAACTGATGAGCCCTCTCGTTCGCAACTTGTATCCTCGTCTCGTTCGACTCGCCCTGCAAAAGTACAATCGACGTATTGTCACGTCAAAATCATCATCGGCTGTCGAGGCGCACCACTGTAGGTGCTTCGAGGCGTTCAGCTTCCGAACAAACCTTTCTCTAACCTTCTAATGCTCGTGGCTCCGACACACATATATTAACGCACGTGTAAACTTGTTCTACGTGTACGAGTGCGAGCGCATCAACAGTACAGTTTAAGTGGCAACTCTTTAAACGCTCGATACTTTCTTACGTACCGATTGCATGCATCAACTACATCTACCGTACTTCAAGTCTTAATCTTACGAATTACGATTACGAATTACGATTACGAATTACGATTACGAATTACGACTCAACCTTTTCAAATTCTTAATATTACGTACCTCCTCGTCGATGTTAATACTTTAAGGTTTATCATCTCAAAAAATTAAAGTGGTTTATCATCTTGAAAATTTGAAACGATTTTCTGCTTTATCATAACTTATATCAGTGCCAATATTATATTGAAGAAGAACAGAGCGTGTGGCAGGATTATAAAGATCTGGCTTTATATTACATACGTTTTAACGATTGCTGAAAATATTAAAACAACTTTTTCGGCTTAATAAAGTTATTATTTCACAATTTCCCAGTTAGAAGCATATTTACAGAAACCTAATGGATCTGATTTACAGAGAAAAGCGCATAAGTCACAAAATAAATATACAACAAAATAACTGAAAACCGTGGCTAAAGCGTATTTTAAAAAATACAGCACACTGAAGTCTTTACAGGTAAAATTATATAAACTCGTATTGGTTGATACGTCGATTTTTACTCAATCGGAATAATGTACTTTTTTTTACGCAAAGTTTCCAAGAGCTATAAATGATGGTATCAATTTTGCATATTTCCATATTTGGAATAAAAATTCTTGTACCGTAGGCATCCTTCTTTCCAATGAATAAAATGGGAATCGACTTTCAAATATTTGTTGCTTACACGTGTATAACGTATGATTTCAAATAATACCGTTGATTACGTTGATAGCGTAAATTATACGTTGCTGTAGAATTTAGAGTGACAGATTAATTTTAATTTACAAATTTACACACAAATTGCAAATAGCAACAGTAAGCTGTGTTGAATCTATACTTATGAATGTAGAATTTCAGCATACCAATGCAGAACTCAAATAGGGGTCAGCACAACAACTCTAAGTCCTTTACAGTGCTCCTAAATATACCTTGTATAAATTGATACCTGTTTTTAACGCATGAAAACGACGTTAAAAAAAAGGCCATTTTACAGAGCCATTTTACAGAACGCGCTAGAATCTTTGTTATGAAGGAAAATTGAGAAAAAAATGTTGATAAAGTAGTAAAAGTTAGTGTTAATTGAGTGAAATATTTGAACTGAGCAAAAAGTGAACTCTATTTAGAAAATATTTAAGTCTTAGGCCGGACAAAACGAGATAAGGCTTAAATGCTTTCTTCTTTTTAAGAAGTACTTAGAAAAAGAACTTAGTTTTAATAAAAGAAATGCTAATACTTTTAAGTACTTTCGAACACTTTTAACAACAAACTTTGGCACAAATTTTAAATAAATTTTCTCTAGTACAAACTTAATTCCCGCCACCAAGATCCATGCGCCCTCTCAGTACTTTTACATTGGTTTTAATATTATCTACAATATACTACGTAATCTACGCATCTAATATCTAATGTCTAATTGTCTACGTAATAACAACAATGATTACCACAAACCTCCATTTGGTTATTATACACAAAGGCTTTTTGGAAAAAACACATTCCGTAATAACGTCTCTCGTGTCTCATAAAATAAGAACAGACGTTTGAAAAAAGCTCAGGGTTTTGCAGCTTGTAATAAGCTTGCAAAACAACGAACCTTTTTCGCGGTAATGGGGACACATACAACATGAGCAAAGAACATCGAGAGCGAGAGATGCCTGACCTTGCGATTGATCCTGTCGATCTGGCGATTCTGATTCTCGAGCTCGCTGCCCATGTCGATGGCCATGTTCCTGAGATTGCCGATCATCGTGTTGACTTGGCCCATGTTCTCCTCCATCTCGTTCTCGCGCGCGTCGTTCGTGATCTTGCCAATGTAGCCGCCCTGAGGTCCCAAGCCGTTGCGCTCGTCCATCACCCGCTGGGGCTGGTTGTTAACGACCTTGCCGTCGTCGTTGCCCTTCCACGTGCCCTCGTCCTCTTTGAAGCTCGCGCCCCTAAAGCGCCGACGACCGCGTCAACGTCAATCTCAACATTTTCTTATACCTTACCGCGAGTCTCTTTGTGTTCTTTTTTTTATTTTTGCGTTTAAGTGGGCTGTTTTATTTGACGGTAAAGGGGCGTTACTAACACTCGGTTGAGCGCTGCAGCTTCTCTCTGACTTTTACATATTATTAGTAAAATCATGATGCTCTTAATGTAAGTGATCGGCATGAATTTTGGACGAGAGATTGCGATGAAGGTGGACAATACTACTTTCGTTTATGAAGTACCACGTAGTCCAAATATATTTATTCTTTTAAAAATGACTCTTTTCTTAAAAGCATCGTTTCTCAAAATTTTACATGATCTTTACACGTTGTTATTTTACGAGTATGCAAAGTATTTCAGTCGAAAATAGTAGTCGATAAAATATAATCTTATACTTTGACGATTGAAAGTTTTTAATACAGGAAGCTCGTCAAAAAGCATGTTTCTTGTAAAACTTAAATTATCTCCTTTAAATAACACAAATTAGAACTCACCAACGCTTGTACTTCAAAAACTCATTTATTCGATAATTATTAATGCATTAGTTTAAATGATGAAATTCAATGGTTCTATTCATTGAATAGCTACAGATTCTAAATGATTGTAAAAAAAGTAAATGTTGAAAATCATTTAAAGTAGAAAATATCGTGAAATAATTTAAATGTTATGCATTTTGATACAAGAGTGTGCTAATCGTCATTTGAAACGATTAACCATAAGGAATTAAATTTTGCTTAAGTTTAATGAACACATCGGTAGGTGAACGAAAATTGAGTACGTAATATAAAAATATGATATTTTAAGAAATGATAATAATGATCATACTTGTTGCAGGGAAGAACGCAGAGGCCGCAGCACTTTTCCATTCCCGTCAAGTTCTTCTCAGCCTCGCGCATATCGGCATTGATTTGGTCCATTCCCTCCTCGATTCGGTCAAGTTGTTCTGTTTATACCAGCATACGACAATATTATACCTTCGTTCTTATCTTCGTGAAGTTTTCTGGCTTGACTCTCTCTCTCTCTCTCTCTCTCTCTCTCTCTCTCACTCACTCACTCTCTCACTCTCTCTCTCTCTCTCTCTCTCTCGCTCTCTCACGCACACACACGCGCTTTCACACATTCTTTTTTTGCAGTTACGTTCTACCGACGTTGTCACATCTGCATGAAAATTTAGGAGCACGAAGTCCTTCTCGCTTAAATAACTGATATATCATCGAGGAAAGAAAAATGATAATGTTAAGAACAAAGTATTTTTTTGAATTCTTTAAATACTTAAGAGATATTTGAGTTATAAAAGGATTTCGTGCTTAGGTATTGACGGACAAACAACGTTACGTGTGTGCAAAGGCTGGCAGGGCGATCAATTACGAGAAGTCACGTTAGGATCGATAAATAATATGATAAGGATTTAGAAATAAACTGCATGAAATTCCCATTGCACAACGAACATCAATATTGCAGAATTAGAAGAAAGTTTGAAATTGCGAAAGAGAATGAAAAAGCTTCCCTTCGAGCTTAGAATCTTAAAACAAAAAACAAGGGCGAATGAACTTACGTGAAAAGTTCAAAATGAAAACGAAAGACGATTCCACTTGTAACGACATTTCTTTATACTTGGTATAAACAACAGTGTTGTAGCATTACATATATCCACATAAATAATATCGAGAAACCATTCATGCCTTTATTAAAAAACTTGGATTATTTTAACATCAGTGCTTTAAAAACCAGAGAACTTGATTAACGTCGTTTGTCGAGAGCTAATTCTACGAACAATGCGGAAACCGCACGAAATTATTTGACCGGATTAATCGGTGCTCTGTCAAACGCAGGAATCTGCAGAGCGTAAGGCATCACTTCCCGGATAGCCGACAGGACTCAATTGATTACGACGAAACAACTTCTTCATTACGTCGCTTCACGTGGATAATTAAAAACGTCATCGATGATGTCG
Source organism: Wiebesia pumilae (assembly GCA_018907045.1). Lineage (NCBI taxonomy): Eukaryota > Metazoa > Arthropoda > Insecta > Hymenoptera > Agaonidae > Wiebesia > Wiebesia pumilae. The sequence goes on from JACCHZ010000007.1 coordinate 71,356, forward strand.
TTGGCAATAGCGAAAACTATATCGCACTCCGATTTCAAACCTGCCGCGTGACATCGGGGAACTTTCGTGAACCTCTCGAACCTTCTAGCGTAGAATAATGACGCAGAAGCGTGGGCGTCGCGACGCTCTTGTCCCGGCCCACGTCGCCTCGGCGGATGTTCGTCCCGAACGACGGAAGCCGACGTTTCCTCGAATTCATGCTTTCACTTAAGCCTCTGGAGATTATTATCATTTCCTCACTCGTAGATGCGGTGACGCGCTCGAGTTATGAGTCTTGAAATTAAAAGTACGATTTCCGGCTCAGCGAGTAATTAACTTTATCGGGATAAAGCGAATCCTGCGTGCACGTATGATCGATTTTCATCGAGTCATCCTTATGAAGTGCAATTAAAAGTTACTCCAACCCAACGAGAATTTGCAATGAAAACGAGCCCATTTTCGAACCGATATTACTGGTGCAATTACAATTTTAACATTGCATTGCAATTGTTTTACTATACTGTAAAATAAGAGGATAAAAAAATATTTGTAACACGATTCAAACTTCGGTTGCTTTTTAAACTTTTTAACGTTATCTCTGTTATTACAACATTTTCGAAGATTAATTACGTAAACTGAATTAACATAATATTAGTATTCGACTGGTATTTGTAAAGTTAATTATTTCATCAACGCAAAAGTGACGTTTTTCTTTACTTTGCATTAAATCCATTCGGAATATTTAACCGTACGTTACTTCATTTAGGAATGATTTAATATTATTATCCCATTTTTAATTTACGTATTAAAGATCACTGACACATATGTGAATGAATGTATTTAATAATAATTATTATTATTATTAATTAAGTTAACAATAAAAATCATTAACAGAGATATATTAACAGGGAACGAGTACAATTTTTCACTTAACTCGATTTCCAAGTTTTTTAATAATTTAATAATGCTTTATATTCACGCACAAGGGGCATTCTAGCTTTGTTGAATCTTATTAATCTTGCATGAGACATTTGAAATTTATTATAAGAGCTGTGAATGAAAATTATTATAAGCGCTATTTTAAAATTAAATTATTCCAAAGAAGGCTTAGCATGAAAATGTGTCCAAAATCAAAGGGTTTATTATGCTTAAACTAAAAAGGTAACACAGCTCCAAATTCATGCCTAATTGACACTGTCCAATACATCGGTGTCTATTACATTTAACACACATCTGCAAGAGTTTTATAATATAAATTCAGTTTATTTACAATTTGTAAGCTACATATCATAATCAAATCATCAACGGACGAAAGAAAGGTAAGAGAAAAAGAAACCCTTTTCTGTTCTCCCGCTGGCCTTTGCACACAGTTAACGAAAAACTTTTCCATAACCCTAAAGTAATATTAATAAATATTGTGATAATATTAAGTTAAAATAATAACAACATTGACGCGTGATTAATAACTGGAAAGTGGTAAGTGAGGGAGTGGACTGCAGTCATATAAGTATAAAACCGTGTGATTGGGCGATATGCGTAAAATATATAGGGTCTGAGCGTTGGCCGTTAAGGTGTCAGTGAGCATGAATCAGTATTATTCCGTTACATTTTTATTTTCTCTTATTTTTCATCTGTGCAATCGACGGAGCGAAACAGAGATTAAAATATAGAATAAAAGATGGTATTTTTCTTTTTTTTTTAGTCATTTGTTGTCGTGGACTTTTTCATAAGTCAGGATCAATAATTCTACGTATGAAAGTTACTGGATCACATCAATTTTCTGATTGAAACGCACGCTTGTCATTATTGGCCGTTTTCATTGTTTCATTTACTTATAACCCTAATTACTAAAGTTAATAATCGATAATGAGAAAATTGAAAATACCAAATTCAATAAAGTTGTGACATTAATTAAAACTATTATTAAAATAAATAATTACTATTTCATTTCATTAATCACAAACATTTACAATTACCATGATACAAAAATGAAAATGATCACTGTTTTAATTATCACGTAATAAAAATGCTACATTACGTTTCCGCTTCAAAGAGTTCACTCTCTTTTTTCAATTTTTCAAAATATCATTAAACGTCAAATCCAAGCAATCGATAAAAGATAAAAATTGCATACAAAATGGTTTCAGTGTGTATTGTAAACATTGTGTGAATAAAACTGTGCGTTTGTATATTGTGTCACTAGCGCGTTTTCGTACGCTTGAATTGGCGTTTTTCTGCACATTGTCACATGTATATGGTTTGTACTGCGTGTACTCATGTAAACTGTAGTCTATCTATTCTAGATATATCTACGTATACTTTGTAAAGATAGAAAAAAATAAAATAAATTTACAAAAGAGAAAAAACAAAAAGAGTTTCCCACACGAAATAAGCTTTTACTTGAGAAATTATTAAAATTAAAAATTCTTAATGTTTTCTTTCTTTGCCTTTCGCATTAATTTAAGGTTGTATTGGGTGTACGGTTATAGTCTTCGATTAAATAATATAAAAACAATTCTTTATTATTACATAGGCTTACTAATTGCATTATTGTTAATATTAAACATAATTAATTATTTATTTCAGAAACAAATGTTATAATAAACGAATCCAAAAAACTGTACTTCTCTTGATAAGTTGCATAAAAGCTTGTACAGCAAAAGATAATACGTCGTTATAATTATCTCAATGCATACTACGCAGCATTATAAAATCTTTCTTAATTTTAATCTAATCGAGTAACCGTGAATGCAAAAGTGAAGAATTGACTTTTTTGCACTTAAGTATATCTATATTGTGACTAGCTTTAAGATCTCGGGTTTCAACTTAGTTTCTAGAATTCTAAAAAATGTTTAACTTTAACACGAAACTTTGAATGTTCTTTTTAGTCTACAAAGATATTGATTTTCCCTGTTCCCAAATAAACTTTAATCAATAATACATATCAGTTATATTTAATTTCATGTACTGTATAGACGGGCTTTGATCTTTCGAAAAATATTTCACTCTTAAATTATCTCACATTTACTATTAACAATATTTTTTTGAAACTGTGATGAACAGAAGCTAGAAATGAAGTGAAACCATGTTTTCGAAACCATCGAAAACTTGCATATGCAGACGAAAGATGGTGAGTCATTGTTTTAGATTTATTCGAAAACTGCCATAGCGTAAAATTTAAAAATAAATAAATGGCTTCGCTGCTACGAGCGCGTAACTCTTGAAATTATAAATTCGTCCCACTTCGAGTCCAGCTCATTCATGTCGTTAATACAGTCCTTAAGCCAGAGACAGCGAGCTATCACCGATCATCCAAGACATCCTTATGCTAATGCTCTCGTACGTACTATGTTGTGTGAGATAGATCGCAGAGAAATTAATTTACATAGAAGTTAAAGAGGCTAGATAGAATGGCTTACCGCCTTGCTCGTCCAGCATTACGAGGGTTTTCATCCCGACCTCGTGGCTCTAAACAGGTACAACCGACCAATGAGAGAGGCATTAACATCATCACCCAAGTGCAATTGCTAGCGAACTGTTCACTCCAAAAAAGACATTGTAACACGACTCTACCCGAGCGCCCATACATCGCTCTATCATTCTCTGTTTCATTATCATCGTATTCATTCTTTGTAAGAAAATTATATTTTTTTTTTCTTTGTCGAGCAAGCCACTGGCTTATAACCTCGATTAAAAAGAAAAATATTTTGATTTATTATACGTCAAAACACGAGGAACTTTTCCAGACACCTTAGGCATTTGAAATTTATTCCAGCTCTAGTCAGGCACGTACTCGGCAAACTACGAAGGGGATGTGTAAGAAATCACGAAGGTGGAAAAGAGATTGAAGTCAAGAAAGTCACGTGGCAGAGGAAAACAGAGCTAGAATTGGCTTCCGGCGTCGAGTGTGTTTCATTATCTATTTAGGATCATTTTTAGCTTTTACTGCTTAAATTTATTGTGCTGTTGCTAAATTGACATGTAACTAGAAAAAAACTTCATCTTTAGCTTTTATACATAATATATACTCTTGTGTAGTTCACATATTTTTTTATTCTGATGAAACCCTAAGTATCTACTGTAAAAATAGCTTTCTTGTATACAGTCTACACTATAGCGCCATGATTGAAAAAAAAAAAACGCACGCTAATTGTATATACTACACGCAGCCTTTACGTAGTAAATATTAAATAATAATAATGACAATGATGACGACAATGACGATGACGATGATCGTGATCTTCACAATAATAATATTATTTTAACAGTTTTGTATGGAAATCAATTAATATAGAAATCAATTTCAGTAAGGTAATCTCTTAACGAGGAAAAATAATAGGAGAAAAATCATCGAACAAAAAAAAGGGAAAGAAAGTTTTTCTACTTGGATTAAGAAAGTTCTAAGGTTTGTTAGTCAAGTGCCATGTAAAGGGTCACGGATAATTTGCCTCGGATCCTCCATACATACGTATCTTCGTGTCATACAAGATTGCCTTTAACTTGGTGAGATGTCTGTTTTACATCTTTTTGTGAATGATATCAACACCGTGATTAAAAAGAAATTTTGGATTGCATCTACATACGGTGCATGATAAATGCACGTATGAATAGATCAAGATTTTTATATACAATATGCATACGTGATAAACTCAGATGGAACTTGTTACCTTGTTTATACAGGACATTATAATAAATATACGGCGTCACCGCATAAATAATACGTACAAGTAAAATGTACGGTATAAGTTAAGTTAAAGCTTTTTATACTCGAGATTTATGAAAAGCGGCGTATATGAGAATATCGAATATAGTGTGAGTGAAAGAGTTAGAGTAATATATATGTACGTATAAATATGTGAATGAGGCTAAAGCGGTGCAAAGATGGAAGAAAGATGTTGAATCGTTAAAGTACTGCAATATCGTATAGATGTATTACGTTATATCTGCATTTGGATAGAGTTAGTTGGTTGATTATATACGTTCTGTACAATAGGATTAGATGCTAGCAATACCATTTTAGTACGCATTAATCCCTTTACGTACATATCTAAGTATCATTAGTTTCATTATATAACCACTCGGCGAACTAAGTTTCACAAGCTTTCCTTGGAGTTTGCGCAATAATTGCAACACGCAAATTTTAAGTGATTTTATAATACGTCGAATAAAACATGGTTATCGAAACAAAATAAATATAACGTAATTCAAAGCAAAATTGTGCAAACTCGAAAGAGGATATGGAGTTAGTGTTTTTAGTTTTCATCGTCAGGCACTAAATTTTTAAAGTGTTAATTAATTCGTTATTCTAACATTGCGTCATTTTTTGCTTACCCCCTTGATGATCTAGCATCGTCAATGTATTTGCTCCAATTTCCTCGCTCTACAACAATTCCATTACAGTGAAATGGTTACAGATTACAAAATAAGAACTGCAAAAACTTGAGGTGCGGTGTATAAAAGTGAAAAATTAACATAAAGTAGTAAAGAAAAATAGACTTTCACCGTACATTCTGCACCGCGAAAAAAGCATCCTTGATTCTGCGCACTAATGGTACAAAACTTAAAAATGAGTCTCCAATTTAATAACTCATAAAACAAATGATCATGAAAAGGATTATAAATAGCAATAATCGCAGGGTGCAACACGTATGATGAAATAAACAATACATAAGATTTTAGATAACGTTTTATGCAAATTTGAAAAAAAATGCTAGTTACTTATAAATTCAATTACTGATTTAACTAATGATTTAATTCCAATTTTATACTCTAAAATTATTAGGCCAGTCAAATGATTCAGGAAAAAATTGACTTTTACATAGACTGTCATTGCAATTATAAAATCAGACAAACTGTCATTGCAATTATAAAATCAGACAATTGCTTAAAATAAACGTACATAAATGTGACGATAAAATAGTAATTTAAATTTTTATTCCTACTTTGAAGCATCCGTGCAACAATATCATTAATGAGAAGAAATTATTATATCTACATTTAAATATTTTAATTAAGGAATTATTTAATTCTTTGTTTCCTCTCAGAAAAATCATCTGTATTATTATCTAAATCGTGATACTATTTGTTCATTCCAACAAATTATAAAAAACGATTTTTCACTCTAAAGAAATGTATCGATTTCAGTCGGTGTATAAAAAAAGTATTTAACTCGCTCAAATGAAATATGTCGAGCTTTTTATAGTAGGATTATCAGAAACAACATTTTTTCAACGTAAATTTGATGCACCGTGCAAACCGAGTGTACACAATAGTAAAATAAAATATAAAAGCATTTAAAACAAACAATCGTAAAGATGATAGAGCTCGTAATAATGATGAAAATTCTGAGAGTTGCCTATCCTCTATTTATCGACATTATCCCGAGCTTCTGCATCACATATCAATGGCAAAATACAAACAAGATTACTCGCCGCTTTCTTCGACACTTATTATGTAATATTATAGGAATCGATTTATTTACCCACCACGCGTTATCCAAAGCAACTTAAGACATTCGATTTACTTTCTTTCACTTTAATATATTCGCTCCCTCTTTCTCTCACTCCTTCTCCGATTAATATATACAAAGTTGAATTGTAATATGCTGAAATTGAGTTATGCAAAGTCGTTAATGCCCTTGCGGTAGACTTTTTTTCTCAGTAATCTACAGCTAAAAATCAATTACATGTGCGCTGATTTTTACGAGTTCACTCCAATTAATACCAGATTACATTGTTCTTCCATTAAATTAGGCTTAATTTTTTGCAACTTTACTTTTCAATACTTAGATTTTACTTTCACTTTTTAAAGAATAAATGTCGAAAAGTAATTTTACGTTTAGTATAAAATTTGCATTTATAATTGAAATGATAGAGTCCAAATACATTGTTTTCATTAAAATAAATGCTTCCTTCGAATAAAATATTTTTTATAATCCCATCAATTATTAATTGAGATAAATTATAAAGTTTGCACATTGATTAATAATTTAAGAAAATTAATTATTTTTAATATTATATTTATGAGAAGAAGGTGCTTTTGTTGGAAATACACCTTCTCAACTTACTGCATTACAAATAGCACAAACTTTCACAATACAATATTGAGACTTTAATAATTGTGCCTACTTTATTCGATTAATTGTGACCTTTCATAATTTTTTTCAAACTCTTTTATACGAAGCGGTTAAATAAAATATTTCAGTAATTTGTGCAGTTTACAATGAAATGTATATCGAACTTTCTTTTACCCTTAAAAAATTACCCTATGTTATGGATATTTTATTTTAAATTTCTAAAAAATTGATAAATAACTGAAATTTTCGTAAATGAGATCTTAAGGAAAAGGAAAAGCTTTCTAGTAATGAAAACATATCACTAAATTTAAAGTATCATTGATGCTTAATAGAATTGAAATTAAATTAATATTTATTTTATGAAATATATTTTTATTATGACACGCGCAAACATAATTAAATTTTCGACTCTAAATTTTTTATTTTCTTCCCTAAAAATATACAGTATATTTACTTGTTTGCTTTACTAAATTAATTTAATGTCCAATTGAATTTACAAAATCTTCCAAAATGTTTATAAAAATCAGACAAAAGCTAAAGGTGAGATAAATTTCAACGATCTTATTAAATCAAAATATAAATAAAAAAATTAAGATCGTATTAGTTATGAAGCTTTTCGTTGGTTACATTCACGACCGAAGTTTAATATTTTAAAATGATCCAAGAGCAAAATCGAAGGTAATAATAATATGCGATAGAAAAATGTGAAACATTAACGAATGAAAGGAAAATGAAAAGGGAAACAAAAAGGAGAATAAAGGGTATTCGCGTTAAGGTTGATTTAAAAATAAAAAGTGACAGAAATCAAATCAAATAAATGATGGATGGCAATGGGTTACAGATTTAGAAGATAAAGTTCTAATGGTAAAGAGAGAAAAACTAAAAATAAACTAATGTTTAAGGAGACAAGGTATTGAGTAGGTCTGAATAAGTATATATCGTATGTAGGTTCGGTTAATACACGGACAGACAGCTACTGCTAAAACAAATATACGCAACAATTACGATATAATACGAATTTGCATTATACAGAGTACAAGTTATGTACGTAGACTGAAAGCGACACAGCTAGAAGCTTTTGGTGAGGCTACGTAAGTATGTACAAAGTATGCTTAAAAATTATACGTTTCAACTAAACAACAAATTTTTAAAATGGCTTTAACATTTACTACATTTGGAAATTCTTTGCATTTGACGTCATTAAAGAACTCGGAAAATTGTCATCAAACGGGTATACGAAAAATGTAATATTTTAGACTTCGTTGCAAATACAAAATGATTTAGCTGAATGGAAAACTGATATTGCAGCAATTAACCAAGGATATATTCCAATGCAATCTAATTTTTATTTGGATTTTTATTCGTCTAGAAGTGATCGCAAGCAATAAATACGAATCTTCCAAAATGAAAACTAAGTACTTTGACTACATATAGTATAGTTTTATCGACTAAATAAAATTATGTAAAAATAAAAATCGAGTAGACAATTTTCCAGTGAGAATAATGATTTATGTAAAATGTGCGATAGTATAAATAATATGCATACCTACACTTTCGATAAGATTTTAAGAGTAAAATTGAAAGAAAAAGAGATAAATAAAAAATATAAAGTGTCTAAATCTAGAAATGTGAAAAAAGTTCACCTGTATCTCGCGAAAAGCGCAAAGCGTAGTGCTATATATACACAGTTTCATTCTTGTTTTTAAGTTTTTATCTTTTATTTTAGTTTTACAGAGAGTTGAATTAAGAGGTCACCGAAAATACGTAGTCCTTCATTTTCATTATTTTCATACTTTTCACCCTCGTTTTTCCTTGATTCATCATCTAGACGCGTCTAAGAGGAATTAAAAATAAATACATGTGTAAATGTATATGTGTGTATATATAAAATAGATGTAAAAGAAGATAGAAATAGAAAAAAATAGATAAATTCTCTCGACGAGTTTTTTCAGCTTTTATAGCTCGTTACGGTATAAAGTGTTGCAAAATAAAGTTCCACATAAATATCTTTCCTTCGTAAATGCGTTAGTATTAGTGTCACTACGACAGTGTATAATAGTTAACTCAAGTAAAATTAAAGCAAAACAGTTGTAGTATGTAAGTAGAGCAAAATTGATTTTTCGAAAAAGTTACTGTTGCTTGTGTTGAATAATTGACCTTTTTGCTTAATGTTGCACTATCCGCATTATTTCCTGTGCATTGCATTTTCATCGGTTGTCTCATCTTATATGACAAACATAAATCATTGCAGTAGATATTTAAAAAGGCAACAAGGATTTTGCTCGGTGAACAAAACGACCCGACCTTTTCCTGAGATTTTGGACAAAAATATTATGAAAAAAAGCTGTCCCATATTGTGTATCGAGTTCGTCTTGCAAAGAGTACCACTGTACATTGCCCACTAAAAAAGCGGTGTCCTATTGTTTAAATCTTAGATTAGTCGAATCGTTACAGACTGATTCATTTATTATGGGTGCCCATGCATATAAATTTTTCGGCTGTAAAACGTTATTCTTTATTTTGGTATGTTTAACATTTTGCAAATGAAAGTAGAAAAACGACGCTAACCAACACCTTATCAACCAACCAAACCGCCGAATAGCGGTTGACGTGCAGATGTCTACAGGTACTTAAAATATACTCATTTATTAATATAAGACCTCCTAATTACATGATATCTTTTTCCTTTTACCTGTTTCCTTTAAATTTATTTTAGGCTTATTGTGCAACACATGCATTTCAACGCATCGTATCAAGAGTCTCGGGACGAAAGTATTATAATTTATCGAAGCTGTAGGTCCGAGTAGTTGGTTAACTAAAAAAAATTTTCTTCAGATATTAATAAAATATTGCCTTCTAACAATTTACACTGGGCATTAAATTGTACTCCTCGACAACGACGCTTATTTCGAAGTACACTTCAATGGACCGGTATTACCGCTTCAACCATTATCGATCAGACCAACAAAATCGAATGTACAATGAAAAGTTCGTCCCGTTTCTCTGGACACGAATTCGTATAATGTCCCGAAAGAAATAAAAATAAAAAAATATAAACAGAATTATCGCATAATAAAGTAGACAATAAAAAGAAAAAGACAACACCAAACAAATAAAAGGTACCGAAGGACAACGTAAAACGAAAAGTATAGCATAGGGCGTGGAGCGTTAATTAATAATAATATATTAATAAGAAGCGTTATTGCAAGGATAAATAATAAATAATACTCTGGAGAACACAAGATCGTATAATCCAGATGAATAAATTGAGGTAATAGAGAGACATAAACAGAAATTGACTGGTATTGACTGATTGATTTAGAGCGAATTGAAACTCACCTCCCTGGTCGTCGAGTGCGACCAGAGTGCGGATGCCGGCCTCCTTGCTCTACAGACAGATAGAGGCAGCAGCACAACACACACAAAAAAAAAAGAGAAACCACCACCAGTGTTAAAGGAAGTATAAGTATACGTATATATAGTATATAGGTAATTATTAGTAAGTATATGGGTTTTAGTAAGTATATTTATGTATATTAGTTGCATATATGGCGTTATCATAAAAACGAGGGTACAAAATGACCAATAGATTAGCGTCGATATCATATATATTATTTTCTAGTCGCTTATTTAATTGCTTTTATGTTTGCGTTACGTATATCATCTGTGATAGCTGTTAAAAGAAAGAGAGTATGAAATTGGTTATAACATAGAGGAAGCACAAATCGTTATTAATGCTGTTATGCTCATCGATAAGCATCGTAATAAGGGTCATTTTAATTCGTACTCTTACAAGTCAGCTCGTTGTACTGTATGCGAGGAAGAATGTTGTAAATAAAGTATTATAATTATGCACATTAATTTTTTTATAGAACACATAAGCGAAATGAATGGCGCGATTGTATACTTTTGTAAGGATATTTCTGTCGTTGCTGTTGTTATCTTTGTGATTGTTGTTCTTGTTTTTGTACTTGTGTTGTACATTGTCGTTGTGGACGCGATCTCGTGTTATACAATTTGAAACGTTCCTATGCTCTCACTACTTTACCGAAAGCTTCTCGCAATTTGTTTCATATAACCACATATAATCATCGTTTCGCTTCTGATCCCTGTAAATCCTTTACATATGACTTTACTATTTATGGGATTTAGCACGAGTTGTCCTGCGAAATGAATAATACATCGCCGTCGGTACCGAGATAAAGTTATCGCTCTATCTAGTAGATCTTTTCCCCGTTCTCTCGAGTTTCTACTTAATTAGATTTCCATATAATTTTAATTCGTAAGATCGAGTGAGGGCCTTCACGTCGTTGTAACGATGCAATCACTCAAATTCTGCACATTCGTGTTCTCTGTCTCATTGTACCTGGATCTAGAATTTTTCAGTGATTAGCCTTCTACCAGAGATTGAAAGCAGTAACGGCGAAATATTATTTAACTTCTTTCCTCGTTCCAGTTTTCTCTGTGCACCTTATATTTACACTTAAGAAGTGAATTGGCTCGACGTAAATGACTTTGTTATATATATTTTTTCCTACGATTTTCTTGTAGGAATTTTCTTTAAAGCGAATAAAAAAGAAAGAACAAAAATGAGCAAAGAGTGGAAAGGCAGAGAAAAGGAACGAGAAAAGTACATGGACATTCAATCTTTATGTATACATGTATAAATATGATTTGTACAAAGGCGAGTGGTAGTGTATCGAGCTTGCGATATGTGGGAAGTGAGCCACTCGGTGGTGATGCATGTACACTCAATCTTTTTGAATGCCTGAGAGGACAGGATTAAGCGAACGAAAGTAAATCAAGTGCAATTAGTGGGATGTTTCCTTGCGGTTATCGGTCGAGTCGTTTAATTTGAGCTAATAAATGCAAAGAGACTAAATAAACAAAAAAGTAAAGCTGAAAAAGAAATTGCATTTTATGATATAACAGAGGTGAAATAAAATACTAAATCATAAAATGAAGAGTGAAGGCTTCGCAAAAGCCTAAATGAAAATAACGTAAGCAAATGTTAACGAAACCCTTTCTCGAACTGAACACAAACACGCGTAGCCTTTGCTACTTTGTACATTTTTCTCCCTATAATGTTCATAATGATGTTATTAAAAAGTTTCTAATAAATAATGAAATTGGCTTTTTACATCTTTCATATTACTGCAGCTTTGATAGTTAATTTGCTAACTAAGTTCATTTGATACGATTTTGAAGTATTATTTTATGGCTAATAATCTATTTTATTATAATTAATCCTTAAATTACATTCATAATAATACCATAATAGTAAAAGGCTATTTATATCGCACAATCGTCAATTCTTTAATGCATTATTTCAAAGCAATGAAAGGTAATTATACTTTAATCTAGCGTAACATAGTAAAAAGTGGAATGAAAGATATAAATAAAAAGTACAATCACATAAATTTTGTAGCGATAAATTAAAATTAAAAAGGGCGTAACAATGTACTGAAGAAAGGTGATTTTGTTGAAACAAAAACTTAATGCCTGATCATACATAGACAATACAAGTATATGCTATTAGCATACATGTATGTACATGCGCAATAAATTGTTGAATTTTATCAAAACTTTATTTTATCAATTTTATCAAGGAATGCAATCGATGAGAATAAATATTGCAGAAATGAGAAATGAAATACATTAATCTCGTCGGATGTATTGCGGGGTCATTAAATAGAACCGAATTCGTGATTTTTTGATAAAACAGAAATCTCTATTATAATAAAATATATAGCCTTGTACAAAGATTACGCAGTTGTTTTTTAATGTTTTATACGAACAATAAGTAATTCTAAATCCTGACACAAATTCTTGGTTTCAATTACTTAACATAAAGTTCTTCATCGATAAATTATAAAAACTCTCCAATTTTTAAGACTTATTAACGTTATTTTTCTTATACAAAAAATACAGAATTAATATTGTATGTAGAAAATTTAATGTCATAACTTAATAAATATCGTGAACTGATAAGTTTATTAAAAAATTATAAATCCGTATAAATTATTTGTAAAAACCAATTTCATTGAAAAAGTTGCTGAAGAACCGACAATTAAATGAATGCATAAGAGCAAATATGACTCTTAGATCACAGAATACATATTCTAGTTACAGTAAAATAAGTTAGAAATATTGAAGTTATCGTTATTACTGTACTTCAAAATAATACATTATAGGAGTTTAAATATAGATATGTTTAATAATTTCAAATAATTTCAACTAGTAGATTTAAAAAAACTACATGGAGTGAAAAATCGAGAACTCGACATAAATGGTAACACTAACCAAAATCTATCTGATTTTTAGAGCGTACTAACCTTGAATAGTTATGTAAAAATTTTATAAAATTTTGGTCACGAGTTTCAGTTTAATATCAATCGTGGAACTTTTATTTTTGGTAAAACAATGGATGAAAAAAAATTTTGTGTGATGTTTGGCCAAAATTCAAGAATGACTTGAAAAGCATTACGGCACGTCTGATTCATCAAAAACAACCATTTATCGATGGTTTAGTAAATTTAAATTTAACCGTATAAGCACTGATGATGTTACACGATCTGGATATCCAATTTCCGTATCATAAAATGTACCATAAAATGTCCAAAAAGAGCCTATGATTTTGAATTATCGCAAAATGAAAGCGAGATAGCTGACATTATACAGATATCAATAGATCGCGTGAGAAATATTATACGCGAACATTATAGATAAAAAAACTTTGTGCGCGATCAGTGACGCACTGTCTAACAATCGACCAAAAACAGCAACGAATCGATGATTGAGTGTGCATTTTGGAGCTTTTTCAGCATCATCCACATAATCATTTACGCCGATTCTTATCAATGGATACAACATGGATTGTCATTATCCAAAAGCTTGGCTGCAATTGGACGAGGGCTGCTTAAAGAGACCTAAGATGATGTAATCGAATGACAAGGGCTTGACCAATATTTTTTAAGATACACGAAATCAAGCAAATAAAGGCCGCATATGACAAAAGAAAATTCTTTTACTAAGCTAATGCACCGGCTTACACTTCATGGCAAGCAATGGTAAATTAGGATACGATGTGCTATACCACCCCCTTGTACATTATTTGTTTCCTAACTTGAAGAAATGAATCCAGAGGATGAGATTAGCGTCCAATGAGAATGACAAATGTGTTGATGGAAGCCCTTGGCAAAGCGCACTATTTGACAGGTATATCAATCATAGAGGATCGTTAAAAGCAATGTAATACTCTTAAAATAAACGATTTTCAAGAATAAAATCGATTTTTGTAATAATGGATGGGCTTTTCATTCCGAATTCCGGGATTTTTTACACCATGTAGTACACTTGAATTATTATAAACATAAATGTAGTTCAAGTTCTAAAAATAAATTTCAAACTTTATCAACTTTAAAATGTGTTCGCAACGTAAAGATCGAAATCTTAAATATAAATCTGCCTCCGCAGTTGCCCAATTACCAATATATACAAGATTATATATCATTACTTGTATTGCCTTTACACAGAAAAAAGATCCGTGAATATATGAACAATTTGTTTCAAGTACTTGATAAGAAGCTAAATTGTGAACTAAAAATAGAAAGAAAGTTGCAAATAATAAAAACGAAATGAACACGTTGAAAAAAGAAGGAAAATCGGAGTTGAAGGCGCTTTAGAAAAACGGGATTGTCCATCCTCCGCATGCCTTGCACGTGGAAATAAATAAAGAAGTCAAATATGAGCGTTCACTAAATGGAAGTTAAAAAGAAAAAATAAGAAGGAAGAAAAAAGCACTCTTAATTGATGGAAAAAGGAGGATAACGAAAGTACACTTTTATCATTTTATTGTAGATTTTCATGATAGCACAAAGCTCGCTCAAAGATATCTTCTCGTCCACGTGTGTTCCATTTCACCATCGTATCCTTTTTTTATATATCCCCCCACTGTAGAGTGCACGATCACATGCCTTTCCTTTCGAAATGTTCCTCTTCGTCGTCAGTTTCATCCCTAGTATTATTCCTTTTTATTCTCTTTTAGTTCATTTATTTTATAGTTAAATATTAAAAGTAGCTTTAAACACATACACACATACGTCCATGTATAAATACACCCCATACTACATACATAAATAAATACGTACGTAAGTACATACATAGATATGCATTTTGTATGTATATATACATGTAACACATAGGCAGCGCGACAGGTCAGCCACTAACATCTCAATGACAGCAACAGCAACGTCAGCGTCACAGAAAAATAAATATAAAGTAATACATAGTGTTGTGTACTTAAATATATAACATTGGTAAGTAGTACAAGAATTGCAGTAATAATTCAGGTAATAGTAATAGTAGTAATAATAGTAGTAGTACTCCTAATAGTAATTGTTTAGTAGTAGTAGTGTATTAGTAACAGTAGTAGCAGTAGTAGCAGCAGCAGTAGTAGTAGTAGTAGTAGTAGTAGTCGTAGTAGTAATAGTAGTAGTAGTCGTAGTAGTAGTAGTAGTAGTAGTGTACTTAAATATATAACATTGGTAAGTAGTACAAGAATTGCAGTAATAATACTGGTAATAGTAATAGTAGTAATAGTAGTAGTAGTACTCCTAATAGTAGTTGTTTAGTAGTAGTAGTGTAGTAGTAGCAGCAGTAGCAGTAGTAGCAGTAGTAGTAGTCGTAGTAGTAATAGTAGTAGTAGTACTCCTAATAGTAGTTGTTTAGTAGTAGCAGTAGTAATAGTAGTAGTAGTACTCCTAATAGTAGTTGTTTAGTAGTAGCAGTAGTAGTAGTAGTAGTGGTATAAGGAGCAACAGTAGTAGTATTAGCAGCAGTGGTAGGAGTATCAGTAATATAGCCTTAGTATATTACATAAGTAGTATATAAATACACAATCGTGTCATGTGTCTTGCATGGTGTTTTTGTGAGATAAACAGTATAGGACTTAATGGACCTAATAATAACGTAGTAATTTAGGTGTAAGAGTCGAACAAAGACAGAATATAGATATAGCGATATTAACAGTTAATATATTAATAGGCCCAGCATCAGCCAGCAGCCTAAGGCGCCAAGTAGATGTGTATTGTGTCGTACGTGCTCGCGAGTAATATATATATATATATATATACTGTATCATAAGATAAAATTCGCTGCATGTCCATATAATCAATGTACATATACTGGTACCTTGTAAAATTTTAACGTACATATTCAATAACCAAGGCCTTGATGTGTATATATCATTAAACTTTCCATACGACAGTATTCATATGGTAACGAATGGCAGGAAAAAAACGACTTCGTCATTTATTGTTTATTCGGCTCAAATATTCATGGAAACATTTATGGATGTAAGAATGCTTAATGTGCGACTTTTTCTTTATTAATAAACGGGTATTTACTAAAGTGGACAAAGAAGTATGTCGATAATGCACGCTGTTTCATGCGAAGTAACTAGACGAGTATACATGTTTTTAAAAGCATTTTGGAAGCTTGGAATAAAATAATCCTATTGTAACGTTCGACTTATCAATATAGACATCTGACTTCGTGCTGTGAAAAAAGTACGAAATTTCTTGCTTTAGAGTAAATTGAAAGCTTTATAAATCCATTTATAAAGCAAAACTTCAATTTTCTGATAAATTTTTATTACGATTGAGTAGTATTCTCATTTTTTGAGGAATCAATTTATTGTAAGTATGTTTATTGAAAGATATTATTATTCACTTTAAATCTTTAAAATATATCTCGATTCACTATCTTTACAACTGACATGTATTTTATGTGTTAGCTTACATATTTTATGAAATTATGCACACGATATTATTAGAAATAAAAATTACATATTTTATACGTAAACACAATACAGATTTAAAAGTACCTTAAAAGAAACAAGTTACGTAACTACAGCAAAGAAAACACGAGCACTTCGAGTTGAAAAATAGGATCTTCATAATTAATACGTAATTCGGGCACTAACAAGTACATCGCAGCGGCGCTAAAATATGACGTTAAGTATATACGCGCATGCTAATTAGCCTTTCAAACGCATGCAATTCACTAACACGATCGACATTTTTCTTTGTCCATGGTGATTTTGTATTAAAGATAAAATCTGTGTGTAGTATGGCTCGGTATTAGGATGGCGAATTGTTGCAGCTGCGAAAATTCTATTTTTCGCTTCACGCAACAAACTACAGACAATTTCTTTCAATCTTTATCTCCGATTGCCTTCTGTAAGTTTTACCTCAACTTCGTTTAGAATTCTACTTTTTAGGCACAGTAATTTTCTTTTCTCTCTTACCTCATAAAGTACCCTTTCTAGTCTTTCAGTATTTCTCTTTAATTGCCACTAAATATTTGTAATTGTTAACAATTCCATAATTGAACATGAATTAAAATTCTAAATGCCGAAAATTTACTTTCTTTCTAAACTTCGTATTATTCAATCAACTTACTTTTACTTTAATTATGGGAATAAATCTTAAACAATTTTGAATAACTATCGACGAGACAAACTATGCGTGCAGCGTTGCAATACTCACACGTGCATATGCATAATTTTTTGCGTCCTTACACACAGCAAACAAAAACACAATTTCTGTATGTCGACAACACACATAGGCGGACGACACATCGCTTGTGCATATTGAATAAAATGTAAGTTATGTTTATCTCTGTTCTTGAACTTTCATACAAATTAATGTCTGAAGGCAAACAAATGTGCGTTAAACAACGAGAACGCGTATTACACGTGCTTGTTTAAAGAAAGAACGCCCACGAACATATATGATGCTAGAAACGTGTAGTAATATTTTCAAGGCAACAAATGTGGAAATGCAATGAATC
This sequence comes from Wiebesia pumilae, assembly GCA_018907045.1. Classification (NCBI taxonomy): domain Eukaryota; kingdom Metazoa; phylum Arthropoda; class Insecta; order Hymenoptera; family Agaonidae; genus Wiebesia; species Wiebesia pumilae. Next base: position 89,264 of record JACCHZ010000007.1, read on the forward strand.
GAAGTTACGAATTGTGAATTCCTTTCAAGCGAATGATTCATGAAACGACTTTATCTTTATTTTACGCGATTTATTAAAAGTAAGATTTACGTATTAAAAAAAAACTCGTACAAATGATGTAGACGTTAGAAGCACACAATGTCGGACAGGTATTTAAGTACCGCAATGTACTTGGGTATCGCATTTTCACCACATTCACAAAGAATATTTAGATTAAAAATTGAGATAAAGCATCAAGATTTGTCCTAACGGCAGACTTTCATTTATCCTGTTATCTTCAATTTAATATCTACTCGCTACTGTTATCACTTAAAAGGATAAAAACTATAATGGAAATTGATTTTTCTCATCTCAATATATTCAGTCTAAATAATACCTACGGAGATTAAAGTTCAATTTCTGAAAATTCAACTAAGGACGAGCAAATAGTCATTTTTCATTTAATATGAGCTTCATCGTAATTCACGTGCTCGGCAGTAAATGACTGCCATAGTCTCTGCTTAGTTATAACCTCAAATTTCTATCATGTGTGTCAATAATGCAATGACAATGTGCGAACTTAATAGGTTCTGCCAATGGATGGCAGCACAATGACAGAATAACAAAAGTGCAGTATATAAACACTCCGTGAATAGCACGTGATGTTATCTAGGTTAAGGGGTCGCTTGAACCAATACATCAATTTGTACCTTCCCTAGGACTGTTATTCAATTACGCAAATAATATTTTTGATGAAAATAATTGATTTTGATGATGTCAATTTTTTAAATTAAAATTAGGATACTCCTTTAAAAAAGGAATTTCATTGTCTTTCATTTTAAATTTCATTTTAAGCTCAATAATATTAACCATCTCTTTCAAAGATAACACGGAGTATCGCGTGCACAGAAAACTTGCGTTCGTGACTACATTTTTCACGCAGGTAGTCGGTTCTAAAAGTGAAGTGAGTAACCGTTTAAAGTTAAAATGAAACCTCTTTTAATGAGTCTAGTAAGTTAAAGTTTCTGCAGCATAACAAAAGAGGAGGAATATATAATTATTGTTTAAGAATTTCATTGCAAAATATTTTTATAAAGTTCTTATGTTTGTTAACTTCTTTCAAGTATCGACTTATTGTGCTGACTCTATTATCTTTATTTATTTTCGACCACTAACTTTGTTTATATTGTAAAAATACAAATCGTAATTCAAGGTTTGTAGTCACTTTCTTTATATTGATTTCTACGAGTACAAAAAATTTTTAGTAAAAAAGCATTTACATGACATAGGTACGTTTAATTATATTCATCATATTCATTTCATAAAACTTTCAGGTAAGAACGCATAATTCTAAAAGCCGTTTTTAAAATCTTAAATAACATTGTCCAGGAATCGAAATATAATCAAGAATTTTCGCTTTTGGTCGAATATCGAATTTGATATATATTAATAAATGTAATACAGACTGTTGAATTAAAATTCAAAACACTTCATTATCACCGGAACCAAAAATACAAATGCAAAGGGCTCAACTTGAAAGGAACTTTCACGATAAGACGACGGATGTGGAAGGGAAAAAAATTGCACGCACGCGCTGAATCTTGGAATGGCTGAATGTGTACCAGGTCTCTCGGGATCGACAGAAAGCATCGTCGACATCTTAGCCAATATATTCGAGAATTGCTAGAAAGCCTGCCTCTTTCCTTTTCCCACGTACTCGTAAAGCCAAGTGTTGGCCCGGAATCACCGAGAGCAGAGTTTTACCCCTCTATATGTGGGATCCTTCTCGTCCTTGTTGAAATAGACTGCCCGTACTTTCGTTTTAGAGTGAGCGAAATGTTTTTGTTATAGCTTTTGTCGCGTTGCAAGGAAGTCAAACGTAAAATGAAAGTATCAATACTGGGACACTTGAGAAGGATTGGTTGAAAATTTCAAAATTTTCACCGAGTAAGCAAATGAAAATATCCGCATCATTATTTTATCTCTAGAGAAAATTTAAACAATCTATACCAGCTCTAAGGATGAAATATAGATTTTAATCCATAATTAATTGTGCAGCAATTGAAATTCTTGAAAAATACAAGTACACGTCAGACTATAATCGAGCTGTTCTACTTAACTCGAATTAATCAGACGTCGCATTTACCGATAATACTTTCATTGATCCATGTTCGTTGAATATAATTATTTTTTAATAAATTTTTTCATGAATATGTGATTCATAATTAGAGAAACAGTAATTTATGCCCATAGTCTTGCGACTTTATCAAACTGTACAAAGTAGTATTTTAAACATGCGTTATTATAGAGAATATAAACTTTTCTCAAGAATATCAAATTTACGATATACGATTAGGCCCTTGAACAGACAAAAAAATAGCTTCTTTCAAAATAATAAAGGTGTTTTAGATCCGATGGATCGTTTAAGCCGCGTTAAGCATGATAATTTTTTTACGCGTGCATTTATAGACTGAAAATATAATGAGAAAGTACCATATCTTGTTCGTAAATGGATAAAGAATGAGCCCAACAACGAGTTATACTACATTATACTACAGTGCACTAAATTTCGGAATTTAATATAATAAGCTGTTTCTCATAACTGTTTTGTATTCACGGTTTAGTAAAGAATATAATAATTTTTTGTGCAACATTGTTGTCCGCCTCTGAGAGCACAGTAAGCACTGTGTTCGTTTGTTATCAGGAAATGCTCATCATACAAGATCTAAGAGATAATCAGGCTAGAATACTAGAGGAATAGACAGTGATAAAGAAAAGGGGACGCTTTTATGCACTCTTTTGCACAATGTCGAGTGCTTGTTTGTATGTGCGCCAGCGGTTGACTGACTTTTCCGAGGCTGCGCCCACGCTCGCTCTTTTTGAAAAACAAGTCGACGCTATAAGCAACGCACTCGTGTGTCCGAATCAAAGGATATACTCGCGCTTACGAGTATGACAAACGAGCAAGCACAGAGAAAGGCAATCGAATGGAGAATTGGTGCTTTTTGAAATGGCGGAACTGGAAATATATAAAGAGAAAAGTAGTAGACACGGAGAAGAAGATGAAAAAGTCGTAAACTGAATCATAAAAGTGGTCCTAGTGTACATGGGCACTTGAGATTTCCATTGTTGTTACATTTAACTGCGAATCTCGTACAAAATATGTACTTGAAATTTGCGTGGAAGGGAAACTCAAAATTTATATTTGAAAATATTCAAATTATAAATTGATTAATTTTTTTAATTAATCCCAAAAAGATTCTTCGAAAATACTACGGGGCTTAATAATTTTTAATTCGTCTTTTAACAAGTGCTAATAATTGAATACCATTTTAATCCTTTTATCTGGCAAAGATTTTTCAAATAAAGTATTCTTATCACTGTCTGGCGATAAACATCGTTAAAATATTCATTAATATTTCCAGTATTTAAATAAACATCAATTATCAAGTGATAATATTACAAGTATACTCCTTAAGTATATCTTTAACAGTAAATTTAAATGAAAGCCACATCGTTATTAGATTATTAATTATACAGTTTATAAATTAAATGGAACTAATACTACTAATTTGAACATAAATTAAATTACTGTGCAGAAAAGATTTAGATTTTGAGGGATTCTTTAAGAAGTATATGTATATAACAAAATTTAAGTAAAACGTCTAATGCATCGCATTAAGTTTAATGCAATAGCACAAACCTCTTATGAAATATTTCTATGAAACGAAGTTTAAAAACTATTTATTTTGCATGCTATTAAAGATGTTTAAAAGCGATCAAAGATAAAGATAAATTAGGGTCGATAGATATTTGTACATTAATGTATTAAAAAGACATGGAAATGTAGACAAATTGACAAACAGACAAACGCAGGAGATCAGATAGGAAATTTAAAGAAAAACAAACAAGGAACATTCTCCAACATTTACACTGATAAGTAAGTCGATGAAGTAGTCACATCACACGATGACACATAAAAAAAAAGATAGAAAGCAAGTTAATTTAGTTTTATAATATCGCAAATACATAAGGAATTGATGCTAAATAAGAAGTGGTATATTTTATCGATTTTGAATCCTCAAACGAATCATGTTTCACGTATAGCTTAATTAATATGTACAGGTATTTGTCATTTTCCGTCTCTTTCTCTCTCTCTCTCTCTCTCTCTCTCTCTCTCTCTCTCTCTCTTGTACTTCTATTGTTGCTTTTCGATCCTCAGTTAAAAAGAGAACAGAAAAGAGTCAAGAGAGATATTTTTGAAAGAAAAATAGAGAAATGACGTAAAATATTTATATAAGACAACACTCAACATGTATATATCTTTGCACAGGCAAAGTTACTCCAGATGTACATGGTCACGCGACATACTTATAAACATAGATGGTTTTTCGCTTCATTTTGGTATCTCACTAAGACGTCTATTTTGCTGTCGTCGTGAAATATGATAGGGAGTTGAAAGGCTAGAAAATTTTAATGAAAAATCGATTAATTCGATTAGAAATAGCACTCGGAAGATTGCGATCTGCTTTTTCGGTAATATCCGCTTTGACTGTAAGATAGAGACGTTATTGCATTTACTGGAGATCATTAATTCAAATAAATTAACATGAATCAAGAATAGACAATTGAAAACTTTTTTAAGTTAATTAAATATGCTTTATTCTATACTATTGTGAATACGCATAAAGAATGTTATCTCTGAAAAAAATATGTGCGTCAGTCGTAAAATTATTTGTAGAATAAAAAACATGATCATAAACAGACCTTCTTATTCATGAAAAACATAAATATAGAATAAATTATATCAAAAATGTTATATCATAAAATTGTTAAAATAAATTGAAATCTACGTATCTAGTTTATTATACACGCATTAATGTGTAAAATTTGAATATATTCTATAATCAATTTAAAGGATTGTCTCATGTTTGCATAAATAAAGTTTCTTTATTTTTTCTTTTTTTTTCAAAATTAGTAGATAATAAAGATTTTACGAACCATTTAAAATCTTTTTTAATGTAACCTTCGTTTTTATTTTATCGAAAAGATACTAAAAATTACTTGGTATTTTTTAAATAAACATTATAAATGAAGAGTTTGTTTAAGATAAAACTAATGAAAAAAATATCAAGTCTATTCGTGACAAACAGTTCTGTTCGCAAAGACTTATTTAATGTATATAACTGCTAAATTACTAAAATGTAATGTAGTATGATTGTATAAAATTTACCTACAAAATTAATTTACTAAAAATGTTAAGAATAAACGTTGGATGCGATAGCTTATGCAAATTTAACGAACTTCCTTTAAATGAAATAAACTACGTATGTATCGAAATAACTCGTAAAATAGAACATTTTGATTGTTCATATTCTAGGTAAATAGAATAAATTTTAATATTGATAGAGATATTATTCTCGATTGAGATTAACAAAAAATGTATAATGTAAATGCTTTGAATTAATTTTTGCAATGAAATATGAAATCATTTTTAAGTACCCATATTATGAATTTATAAATCACTGAAAACAGATGTCTTCTCATTATATTTACAAATATGTTTTAGTTTTATTTTGAATCATATTTTACATAAAACTCAATTTTGGGTTTAGATACCTTTACAGTGATACCAAAAGTCAAGGTGATGAAAATAAGTCATATAAAGCTAATAATAAAATTAATTTACTTAAATTCAAAAAGTTTGGAGAATGGTGCTTAAAAAATTTACAATAGAAATAATTATAAGAATACTTTCATGTGTTTATCATTAATTCTGGATTTATGTAAACATTTAAATGGTATATAATCTTAAGAGTATTTAAGTACCGATTATGTGAGCATTATGATTTTATTTTTATTTTTATAAACAATTACAATGTACGCTGTATTTCACTGACTTGCGTTATAAAATAATGTTTGCGAAACTGTAAATAACGTTTTCAAATACTTAGCAGATTATTGCAAATTGTTGAAATGTATTCGTTTCATGTCGAATCGATACTCGTCCTTCGTACGACCGAATGGGAATCGCAATGCTGTTTTCATGAACTAAACAATTGTCTCTAAATACTTTTTATTCGAGAAATGTATATGTGATAATCGTTCTAGTGATATTTATGTAAAAGAGCGCTCGAGCAACAGATCGAGTAGAAAGTCAAACGGATATCAGCGGAAAAGCACGAATCGGTAAGTGACTCCAACAAATCGACGTCACGAATCGTACAACTTTTCAGACAGACAACACCCCACCATAACCACAAACCAAAATAAGAATCGAAAGGACCGATCTACAATGAGCAGGCGGGGAAGATCCATCCACTTGGATTCGCGGGTTGTGTGCCAAATATAATAATCATATGCACATGCCCTCTACCGGCACGTCTTCGCACGATGTTACACGCGCGCCCACGCACGCATGCGGTGACAGCGAGGAAAACCCCTCGCATTACTTGCATGTGTGAGTGCGTATGCACGTGTGCGGGGCAAAGGGGAGGACCTCTTTCGTGTGTAAGTGTGTGGGTGTGCGAGGATACGGAGACGGCAGCGAAGTGCGACGGCGGACGATGCATCGGCACGCGCGACCTTGACAATCGATAATCCAACCCCGACGATGCCCAGGCCTCGCTCAATGGACCCGACCTTGAAACGCTTCTGCTCTTTCTCCCACCAGCCCCCTCACCCCGCTGTCCCTCTCTTTTTTTCCCTCATCCTCCAACTCGACAAGCTGGAGCTTTCAAAGCTCAGCAGTGCCGCTCTTTCTCTTTCGCTAACGGCATCCTTCCCCAACACGCCATGAGCACGCTCCCCCACCCCTTTTCGATTCGTTTGGGCGAAAACCCGACACATCGCCATCCGCGACGTCGTCGTCGGCTGTCTCTGCCCTCTCAATTAGGAAGTTTTCTCTATACACATAACAAGGCTCTCCATACTCTCTTTTGTCTTCCGCGCGTATCTTCTATAAAACGATAAGGCGACGTCGGCTTGACTTCGCCAGTCGTCTTGCAAAGCATTTGTGAGCCGCCACGGGCATTTTTTGCTTCGCGTTCCACTTTTAATTCAAAATCCGATTCTATGCTCGGCCTCCTTTTTTCCTTTTAGTGGACGAAGGTAGCATATGACGAACGACGAAGAAAAGCCGCGCCAGACGCTCGCGGAAATTGAGCTCCGGAAATCGATTCTTTCCGCACGATTTGAGAAGAGAATTTTTCTTTTACCCTTCCTCCTTTCATCGAAATTGAAGAAAATCAGTTTCCGCGAGCGGCCCTTTAAAGCATTGGCTACAGCCATGCTATTATACACGCTGACAAGACTATAAAGATATTAATAAAGTTTTTCCATAGCAAGAGCATATGAAATTGGATTGGCTTACCTCCTCGCATAGTGCCAGCATACGCCTCGTACTTTCCAGCGACTGTAACATAGTAATTCTTTTATCATCTCCGCCGCAGACATTTTCTTGCAATGAATATGAAGCTTTTTTCATTGCAAGCTTTTTTTGTTTGTAAACGAAAGATGAAAAACCTTTCTTTGATTTCGCATATTCTTAAGACATTATGCTTTCAATCGTGTTTTCTGACGATTTCAGGACTTTTGAAACTGCCTACTCATACAATTCTTTATTAATAGCCGTTATTCTAATATTCTCACATATTCTCGTAAGTTCTTATTCTTTCTTTTAAGTTTAGCTTTGTTCGAATTGTGCACGCTCTTTCAGTTTCATGATTTAAAACAGTTATGTTTAGTAATAATTGAAATAATTTGAATTTCATTGACAAGGAGCTTTCCTGACGAACAAACTAATGTAAATATTCCCATCATTACAAACTCCATCCGTTAATATTAACGTTACGTACATGCTTTTATGCAGTGCATAGATCTAAAAATATAAACAAAACAAAATAAAAGGATAACTATAAATACATTTTCTGATTGAAAGCTAATAAAGTTATTGTTAATAATAAAAACAAGTATAAACGGCTTCTTAGTTAAACGAATCAAATTTCATATTTTGTAACTTAATTTGCGCATTCAGAATTAAATTATATTTTTCATATTCGTCAACTTTGAATGTTAAATAATAGTTAAATTACAATCTCTAAAGCATGTACTTAATTTATGTATCTATTTATGGTATTCTAAATAAACATGAATTCATTATTACGGCAAATTAAATAAATTAAATAAATCAGTTGAAGTATTCAAGAAATTCAATTTTCACGATTCGTTCGTTTATCCGGTTAGATCGATATATTTTTAAATAATACGTAGTTCATTATTTTTTATAATATTATGTTTATAATATTTTTCTATTTCGCGAAGGATTTGTCAAAAACGTCACTTTTCAAGTATGCAAGAGCTCTCGATAATACAAATTCGAGTATATTAAATTATACTATTGCCAATATTAATTATTAATTAAAAGCATGACTCATGAACTTGGAAAAAAGCAGATCAATAATTTAAACGATTTTTAAAATTACAAATCAAAACCTTTTGATACGAGTATGAAATTAAAAAGCAGTTGATAGAAATCGTAAAAATCTCACGTGCAACAGTGGGCGACTTTCCCAAAACAACTAATACGTTTGTCTGCTCGCTTGTCGTCAGACTTTAATTACGACCTTTGATTTGATTATGCGTGACGCACAGCAACAATTCAATGACCTCCAGAGAAACTTAAATCGAACATGGGCAATGTAAAGACCAGAAGAACCTAATGGATAAATCGGACTTGATTTCGCCCGGACGATAATAAATTCTAACGGTGGATAAATCACTCTATATCTTTAGAGCTTTTACAACCCATAATGCAAGTCAAATAGTCCCGCGAAACGAACGTTTCCACTTGGGGCTTAGACGTGGTATTTTTGGTAAAAAAATCGCGTGCGCATAAGTCATAAAAAGTCTCACCTCATCGGTCGTTTGCCCAGCCTTGAATTGCAGCTCCTGGAGCTCGGTTCGGGGCGGTCCGGGCTCAGCCGCCCCGGCGGCTGACGTCGGTGCGGGCATCCTCGATCTGCTTCACCTCCTCGCCTGCGACGACTTCGCGGACTCTGCCTCGCCGAGAGGACCGCGCGAGGCTTCCTTATATCCTTCTCCTGCAACGAGCACACGAGTATCCTTCGATTCGCCTATCGGTTATCCTTGGCTCCTGAAAATCCACACGTTGGCGTTTTAATGCGCGCCGCTCGTTATAAGTGACGACGGTCGAATTTTAAGTCGGACATTAATGGCGGAAGCCAGTTATTTATTCGATTTTAATATATTCGATGAGCTGAATCGCAAAGAATTTCTCAGTCGGTGAAGCTCCGAAAATTAAATTGCTGCCGAGTACTAAATTTTTGCATTTGCATTCGTTCCTTTAATATCACATTTATGAGACTGTGATTAAAGTTTGTTTTTAAATAAAATTTTTTGTTTTGGAGTGCTCGAATATCACTGTTATTTATTATTCAACCCCAGTCAATAATCTTTCGAATTGACCGCTAATAAACTGATTACGCAATAGTACAAGCAATTACGATTATTCACAGATGTTCACTAACAAGAATAATAATAAATCAGACATTACTCTTATCAAATTACTAAGATTATTCAATGGAAAGTAAGCATGATTTCATTGGCGTGAAGTTATTCAATTGCTCTAGAGACAAATAACTCTTCGCTTAATACTGTCTGCTCTATCTAATGATATATTCTGCAACTTAATTGAAAAAAATTATCTCTTTTAGATCAAATTATATCGACAAATGCGTATTTATTTGCATGAATAAGTATTTTTACGTGATCTTTTAAAATTAAACTGCTGTTATTTTTACGCTTTTTATAAAACAATCGAATCAATCGATTAACTTAAAAACGATAATTATGACAAATATTTATAATATCACGCTTTAACTGAGTACTTAACAGTACTACTTGATTTAATACTCAATAAAGTCATATATGATTATGAATTTAATTTAAAAATTGGTATAACTATCTTAAAATTTGTATTTTCTACATTTTTAACCTGCGCGTACAAAAATTATGTAAAAATTTTGATCCTTTTTATAATATGAAGAGTCGTTCTAATTAAGTACTGGATGAATTTTGAATTTTATCGAAACAGAAAATAAGTGCTACGGAAAAAAATGTGAACGTGATTTCCTGCTACACCACATTTTGAAAATACATAGGTTCCGCATATAATTCGAGCCTGGGAATAGAAAATGAAATGTTCCATTTCTTTTTTTGTTCTTCATTTTTCTTCCTTTTAAACTGATATAAAGTACATTAAATTTTCAAACAAACATTTATTCGAATTGAATAACAAACGCCATTTTCATGGAATGAAGAAGTATTTTCTCTGTACATTAACAATATAGTTTATTATATATTATAATACTAAATGTGCCTTCATTAAAAATATTATTATTAAACAGTAAACTTATATTTGTATTTTTAAAATAAAATTAGAAATATAAGATTTCACTTACTGCTACAATCGAAAATAATATTTTTACCATTCTTCTTGGCTCATAGAATATTTCATGATTATAATTAAAAAGTTAATTATTGAAGAAATTAATAAATTAAATTAGTACAAAATTATTACTATGATAAAACTGTAGTCTAAAGTAGTTAAATTATTATACATATTTGTGTCCGTAATTTCATTTTAATGTATAAAAACAGTTATAAGTAGGTCAATAACTATACAAAAGTTGTATAGTTTATATAAAACACTTAGAACGGCATAAACTTACCAATTCCTAAAATGATTACGTCTGATTTATTTTTTGGAACTAATTCAATTTTATATATTTAATACAGTTTTTCATTCTTACAGTCTTAAGTAATTAAGCTTTATCGTTTCCTGTATTTATATTTATACTTATTATTTAGTTCTGTTCATTAAAAATTTGCAGATTCAAAATACTCATCCAAAACGAGATGTCAGTTCGTTTTTCAAACTATACTTTAAAGATTTAATGTAAAAAGATTGAAAACGAGTTCAAAAATACGTTGCCAATATTTTCTTTGTGCATTACTATAAATGAAAAATAAAATTTTTTTAAACGATAATAAGTTACTTAAAAGATGTATGAAATATTTCCTACATTCACAGAAGTCGGTAAGTGATTGTTGAAAAAATAACGAATTTGGAATTAATTCATACGATCTTAACATTTTATGTGACGTCAAGTATTTAGTTGCATATCGAAATATGTCCATGATAAATTATTAAGTTTCTTTTAAAAAAAAAAAAAACAATTTATATAAATTAAACTTAAAACTAATAGAAACTATTCTAATAGATTACATATATAATCCCTCCACTTGTGCAAAAAATAAAAAACTCAAGCCAAAAATAAAGAAAATTTAATTTAAGACTTTCATTGAAAATAGACTTTGTAGAAAATGATAATAAAGTTGTTAAAAACTGGCCTATTGCGGCGGTAGTATTACAAACAATACTTTCGTATTTTTAGCCGTAAACTAGAAGCTTATAATTAGTTATTCCAATAATAGTAGTTCATGATATATCAACTTGTTAATTGAATACTATAAAAATATATTAGAAACGATATTTTTATTGAATTTATTTTCAATCAATGTTTCATAATCATGCATTATTTCAATCTATATTTTACGACTGTAAAAACTGTGTGATGTATTGACAAGTAGTATAAATATAAATATAAAAGGAAATAAAAATTGATTTTAGTAATTATAATAAGACAAAAAAAATTACCAGTAAAATATTTATTTGTTTTGTCTAAAAGAAAAAAAAATTTATATATATATATAGATGTTCTTCTTTTTCTATTTCTGCCTCGATTTTCCAATCCGTAATCCGATAAAAATAAGAACTTAACGCGTAAAAAAACAAATGCAATTATTACATATAGTGATATAATTAAGAGTCACGGAGTTTTTTTAAATTGTAAAATGCCCGACGAACTACGTACGATATATTTAAAAAATCAATAAATCCATGAAATACAGATATGAACAATCGAATTTCTTATTTTCGCCTAAATTAAAAAACTTTTTCAACTGACCTCGGAGCAGGAGTACATTTAAAAAAAATAATGTTTTCAAAAATTTCATTCAGACGATCATAGTTTTTTACACGAATTTTTAGAATTAATGCAACAAATGATGATAAATATTTGTAAAAGTAACGAGCTATACAATAAAATTTATGTTTCTGTTTTTTTAATAAATAGCTGAGACTATCGAGAGCTTAAGATAGTGATATTTAGAAATAATAAAATAATAAGAAAAAATCCTAAAGTAAGCAATCGTGTACTTTGCTCAGACTGCGAGGGTATGTGCGCGCGCGAAAATCAAGAATCTGACAAGTAATAAAAGAAGAAAAAGACGGAGTTACAGTATCAAGGACATTACGATATCACGATAAAGCTCTCGGCATGACGTGAACAACTACGTCCTGAAAATAAAAAAAATAATTAAATTAAACAGACCGAAATTGCCGTCCAATCCTACAGGACAGCTAGTACGCGAAGATGTAGAGAGGCGATAATTTCCCAAAAGTTTAAAACAAGGATCCAACGCTCGCTCTACTCCAGGAGCTAAAGTACCGTGCTCCGATCGCTTTGAATAATAAAAGACGATCCACGCCTCTGATCCGCCGTGAAAATGTAACGAAAGAGAAAGATCGAGGGTTAACGGCAAGTTTTGCGCGTCAACGGCTCCCGGCAGAAACTCGAGGAGGAATCCGCCAATGCGGAGCGTGAAAGGGTCGATCTCGGCAAGACGGAGTGAACCATGTAGCGAGACACGGTGGCTGCCTTATATACACGCTTTGGGCTCGCGTGTACATGAGCAAAATCAATATTGAGCCGCTCCGCTCGTTTGCGCAGCTGCACACTGTCCACGTGCTGCTCCGCTTACGCCGTCCCTCTCGTACATCGGCGGGTTATCGCGAGCGAGGAGCGAGACAATCGTCATCGAGGAGGAGTGGGCGGGTGGAGATATATATGTGTAGAGATAGAGAGAGAGAGCGAGAGAGCGAGAGAGAGAGAGAGAGAGAGTGAGTGAGAGAGAGAATGAAGGTAGGAGAGGATGGTAGAAGATGAGGAATCGATGAAAAGGGGCCTCAGGGCCGGGTCGCGCTATATTTACGAACTCGAGGAGGTCGAGCCACGTCCTCTCTATCGCTCGACGCAGTTTCCCGAGGAGTCGAGCTTTCTCTCTCTCTCTCTCTCTCTCTCTCTCTCTCTCTCTCTCTCTCACTTGCTTGCTCGCTCACTCGCGTTCGACGACCAACGGCGACGAGACTATTTTCGCGGAGAGCCGGGTAGATCCTTTTTCGCAAGAGCCTGCACGATTTTCGCTTCAATATTAAAGTTGCGATCTTCTACCGAGCTTCCGTATTTATCAACTTTATTTTAGCTGCTTTTGACGCTTCTCCCTCGAGGGCAACTTCTATTTCAAATTTCCGGCACAAGAATCCAATAGAATTACGAATACTTTCATCGTGGTCGCGCAGTTTCTATTCTCATTATTATGAAAATGCTCAACCTACGACTTGGAAAGATTCAACGTATACGTACAAAACCTAACATCGGACTATAAAATCGTAATAATATTAACTACGAGACCTTACGAAACCTTTCACTGTGCAATATTGCGATAACTCGGCGCCCTCGTGACAGCAATCTCCCACCTGGTGAGAAGAATCGTCGATTCGAGCGAAGGTGCAGGTAGCAAGGATCGTTGTGTGGGAGCGCGTGAGTAATCCGGCGATTAGGCGGCACACGCGGCACTCCGGGGTGAACGGGCCCGTGACTTACCGGTGTAAGGGCTGGAGAAACAGGGCTCGGGGGGCTGCTGGATACAGACTGCTGGCACGCGCGGGTGCAGTGCTCGTGCGACGGGTCGAATATCGCGACTGAACGCGCGTTGAAAGGAATCCTTGGGAATCCTACGCCGCCGCGCCGAAAAACTGTAGCCCGGAGGTGTGGGTGGGAAAACGCGCGGCTGGACGCACTCCCAGGGCCGTACGCGTGACGCCGGGCTCTGCCTAGGCACCGCCTACCACCCGCTGTAAGGGAAGAAAATCCTCTCTCGCGTCGACGGCCGGAAAGACAATTGGCAAATTAATGTCTTCACCGATGTGACACCTTGGACGTTTACTTTCATGATGACTCCAACGGAGGGAGGGAGAGAGAGAGAGAGAGAGAGAGAGAGAGAGAGAGAGGAGAGAAGAAAACGGTAGTGATTAGTAAACTGTTGAATTGATAAGGAAAAATGAGGGAATTTGTACTTGCTACGAGTAAAGTTGAGTACCGAATCTCGACGCATGCGCATCTAATGCAATCGGCACTATTTTACTTCTATACTTCTAATGACTACACTTTTAAACTTTTTTTTTTCTACTCTTCGTTTACTGATCAACGCGTTCGCGGTAATTGCCATTATATTTCTTCTTCGTGTCCAAGCAATATTTTATATTCCCGTGAAAATAAAATAATGCTCAAATTAATCCTCAATTTGTCGACGCAAGAGCTTTAACGTACATTATTCTCTTTGATACTTATTCTTGATGCTAATCTTGAGTATAGAGATTATTTTCTAAATCAACCCGTAATTTCCCAAAGAAATACATTTGATAATGAAATATCAAGGCAAGAAAACTTTTTGTTCACAGAGCATATATAATTATAATGTGCTGAAAATCACATTTTAATGTACTATTTAAAAAGAAAACAAAGTCTAAATTATATAAATGTAAATTTTTCATTTTCCTGCAATTTTTGCCTCGTAAAAATGTATTTACAAATTAAATAATAAACAATATTTATTAAAATTTTATATTTTATATTTAAATTTTATATTCAAATTTTATATTCAAATTTTATATTCAAATTTTATATTTAAACTTTATAGTCAAAAATATTTCTAATCCTTTAACAATCTTACAAGATTCCTTTTATCTTTAAAAGATCTTCAATTCAAAGTTTATTTTTAGAAAATATGTACGAAATAGATTTGCACTTGACAATGTAAACAATTCTTGATTATACGTAAACGTTAAATTTTAGAAAAAGCTCATAAAAGTAAATTGAATAGGCTGCACTTACTAATGTATAACTATTTGATATTACAAGTATGCAAACATATAATATTAAAGAAATTATAGTTTTTTATTTTATAAATAAACTGTCTTAATTATTTTAAAAAAAGAAAAAACTTTTTGGAAAATACTTATCAACTATAATAATATATGCTCGAGTACACTTTTCATTTAAAAAAATCATTGATTTCTATTTAAAAGAAAGGAACTATTGTTTAATAACTCTTCATTGTCTTTCGCCTCAAAGTGATTTTACATTAATCTTATATCAAGCCAAGCTTTTATATCTACGAATATAAGGATTTAACTGCGCGTGATAATTTCATTCGACAGAATTTATTATATAAAAGTTTATTCCGTATTATTTAAAAAAACACAAATGTCAAGTGTGAAGTTCTTTGAAAACTTTGTCTTAAATCTAGGTTAAAGTAATAGGAGACCTCGTTCATTACATTTTAAACTTTAGAAGACCTTCTACATTTTACATTTGCACATCCTTTCATGCATAGTTAGTTAAAAAATATTTATCTTTTCTGTCACCAAGTACAGTCAAAAGAATTCAGATAAATTTCATCTATCCAGTAATATAACCTAGTAATAATTTGTAACTCTATTCATAATTCAGTACTTAAAAAATAATTGACTTTTTAGCAGTACTACTTTTCTTAACATAGAAATATTTGTTATCGTATTGAATCCAAAAGAACAGTGTGTAGTGATGCGGCATTGCTTTTGGTTGTTTATGCTAGTTTTTATGTAGGCTCTGACATCCTGAAACTTAAAATTCATATCCACTATTTCAATTCACTAAGAATACTTGCCCAATATTAAAATTGACGAACATATATTTTTAAAAATTTTCAACGTTACGTTCTAGTGAAATTTGCAAATGCTATTTACTTTTTATTTTTATACAATAATTGAAAATGCTTATAATATTGTTGATTATATAATATTCGATCATCGTTGCCCAAAGTCATTGATAAAAGTAACAATAAACAAAAAATTGTTAAGGCATATTTAGTATACGATAAGAGTGTATGAGATATCAGCATTACATAGATGGTGCGTGATTCCAATTTTAATACGGGTCATACCATTATTATATGTTATTTCGTTTACAAAGACTTTTCTCGTCGATTTCAATAGTGATAAACGTTATCAAAAAACAAATTGTCGATCGATGCCGACAAAAAATAAATCACATGCTCCTTTAAAAATACATTTCCATTTAATGTATTTCAATTGCTTTAAGACATTAATAATCATCGTGCAAATCCTATAAATAAAAGTGGAATTATGTGAATTAGAAAATGAACGAATTCTTAAGCAAACGTTTGGTAAGTCAATTTTTGAGTAGGGCTAAGGTATAAATATTCATTTCATTAGAGAATTTCATTTCTCGAGCACAAATTAACTCATTCTTCGCTTGGAGAAATTCAAAGACAAACTTACGTATACTTTTTGGATTATTCCAAAGAATGGAAATCAACCGTTATGTTATATATGTGATTTTATTTTGAAAAATTTAATGGATCCGGTTATAAGCACTATATTATCACTTTTTTACATCGAGTCTTGGACGTGGACGACTTTCAGCTATAAATCCATAAACACTACGTACATGCAATTTCTCGTAATATTTTTGCAAGGAATCAAGCGCATTTACATATTTTTCTTTCGTTCAATCTCGACTCACTTTTTGTTCAAAAAGAAACTATTTAAAGTATATCACGGAAACCTTGAAACATTCGCAATCGTTTTAATTTCCCAGTGAACGATATACGGAAAACGTTGCCATACGTTGCATAGGAAGGGCGTAACGAAACGTTGGAACGAACCTAATCAATCCCAAGTCGATGTCCTCGGTCACCGAAGGGCGTGAGACGCTCAAACAAAGAGAGCAGTTGTAGTTCTCGAGATAATGCAAAGAAAGTGGCCTCGGATACACGGAGGACAACCCCAACCAATAAGAGCAATCGCCATCGCTATCCTCGTCCGAACGTCCGATCGCTTTTTCAGCTGAATTCAATCGCACGTGATAGTCCACCCACTCTAAGAGGTAGAGGAACAGGGGGCGAGGGGAGACGAGCTATAATTCTTTGTTGGCGACGGGCCGCGAGAAATGTCCATTAATAAGCTGCAAGGCACCCGCAGCTTACGAGAAAGGACGAAGGAGGTCGAGAGATTGATCGAGGACACGAGTGGATACATGCGTAAGTTCGAGGACGAAGTTTTGTTCCTAGAGATTTGACGAGCTGTTTGTATAGTAAATATCGATAGATGTACAATTCAAAGACGTTATTTAATCGTATTTGAAGATGATCAAGGATTTATATTTTCCATGTCGAATTATTATGCCTTTCTTTATAAGAGTTCAACCGTATTCAATTTTTTATAGTCATTGATTTTTCATTTATAATTTTTCATTAGGTTAGGCTGCAAGCTATTAAAAGAAATTAGAAAATTACTCTTTACTTAATTAGGCTAATGTACCTATAAGCAGCATAAATTTTTTTTATGCATCCGTGTATAATTTTTTCTGAATTATATATGTTCTTTTCAAAGGTATTCCTACTTGTGAATGATTTTTTCGGTCACTAAATAAAACATAAAAGATTAAACAACTGTGTCTTTAAAATTAACATAAATTAATGCAGATAAAGAATTGGAATTAACAATATACTTCTAAAGTAATAATAATCTACGTCTTAAAAATAAAATATATAATGAAGAAATTATTGCGAATAGGACATAACAAACTTTAAAGGTTCAGTAACTTATTTGCATTGAACTACTTCATAACTTACCGAGCTTGGGATTTTAGATAAATTAACTGAATTATAAATGATACATCGCATTATTTTTTAGTTTACGTACTCTAAAATTTCACACACTATATTAGTTATAGTCGCATAAAACCTTGAAGTACTTTTGATTGTATACATCATAAATAAATAATATATTCTAATGCAGCAACAACAGTTTTAAATGAAGTATTGGTTCTATTCGTAACATTTTAATTAAAGAATGGATTTCCAATTCTCTACTGCATTAATCTCACTTCCGTAATAGATAATTTCTTTATTTTAAAAACATTAGACAATTGCATGTTTTTTTATTGTCTTTGTATTTATCGTATTTGAACAAACAATGGTGTTTATTTTAAGATATGAATAACTTATGTAAGAATTTTAATGGTAGAATTAATGAATGAGAAATTTGCATGCTGCAACAAAAATGATTTATCAGAGTTTGTAGCTCTTATTGTTTAAAAAGTTGCATATAAAAACCGCATTAAAGAGCAGTAAATATATGTACTAAGCACAATAAAAATAAAAAGTATTTATTATTATTTTCAAAGCTTAATTACATAATGTAAAAAAATTATAAGAAAAGTTTTTTTTTTTTTTTTTCTTATAATTCATATTAAATTTAAGCTTCGTTAAACTTGGCTTTTATATTCATTTACTTATATAATTTGAATTTATTATTACATACAAAGTCTTCAGAATTTAATTTAAACATCAACAAGCAATAATAATCTTTACAATTTTTGCATTATTAAATCCTGTTTCTGTTTAAACATAAAAAACATCTTGAATTAAAAAGCACAGATTTCGAAGTTTTTCTATTTCTTTCTATGAAAGGAAACAATATGTACTATTTTAAGATTTTAATATTTCATTCGTAACTCTTACATTATGCTTTTACTGTTACAATATTTTACTCATAACTACTAAGCTGTTCTTAAAAGCTCATCAAAATGATAAGAAATTATTTAAGTTTATCATATTATATAACAATTTGAAACTTTTTCTGAAAAGTCATGATATATACCCATAATCCTATGTAAAAAAGTTTAATTAACTTTTAAATTTTTCTAATAGATTTTTCTTTTAAATTTAATTATACTTCGATATTTACATAATCTTCAAAGTGATCTGTATTACATCTAATACTTTAACTTGCAAGTTCGATTTTCAATATTTATTAATAGGTTTCATTATCAACAGTTTATTTAAAAGTTTTTTCCAACGCTTATAATTTTCGAATATTTTTATAAAACTTAAAGTTACTCGTACTTGTTTAAAGCAATATGAATAGTCATCTTTAAGCCAAACATTTTTTCATTAATAAAAAATGTATCATCCTTCTAGATTTATTCATTACTTTACTAAGTTTTGAAGAAAAATTATCTTGTAAAGGCAGACGATACTTTTTTAATAGTTTTATATGATATTTTATATAATATTTTAGGTAACCTTGAAATACAATTCACTTAAAATGCTTAACTCTGAATCGATGTAACGAGAACCAAGTGATCATCTTTAAGTTTTTATGATAGAAAAAATTATGTCTCGTATATTTTTTTGCGTACATTCGTTACTTTTTAAAAACTTCCATTGCATTATATTTAAAATTAGACGTAGTTGATATTTTCTTAATTGTATTACAGAATTTTATAAATGTACTAATTCAATTGGAAGAATGGCTCTTGATCGTTAAATTGAAGAAAATTCACAATTAAAAAAACTGTACGTTTAGCTTGAGAATGCACAATTGTATTTTGATTTTCATATTATTTAAAAACTATTTTGTAACTTTCGATGACTGACCGGGAGCAACAACAATAATTTACTATTATTGTGGACATCAAACTATTTCACAAATTATTAAAAATCCGCTTAATAATTTTAGTATTTTAGTACTTCAAAAGTAAGTTTAGTCGATCTTAGCATCAATCGTGTAAATTTATTCTTAGAGTATCGTGAATTCATCTTGAATTTATCATTTCCCAGCATCGATTTTTAATGAAAACCTAGCGTCGATAAATTTCTATAACAAACCATCTTTATTGCATATTTTTACAAAACCGTGCCGTTATCATCTCTCCCTACGAATAGTTTATGTATTCTTGCATCCTCAAGTTCATAACTCAATATCGTGCACAACAAAAATATCCGTACAGTATAACAAAACTATAAAAATTTATAATGTGGATTTCTTAAAGCTGTTACGTTACAATTTCGCATACCAAAAGCTTTTTTTAACATATAAAGTTGGTGCATGTATAAAAAAATGCTTTCGTCATTTAGTCAAAATGTCGTTAACGAAATAAAAACGAAGAATAACGAATGTGCTATACTATTCGTTTAAATTAAATTACACGATAAAATATATGGCAAGTACGAGAATGTTGAAGTAACGGGATTAAAAATGTCAACGATACATTAACGTTTACGCTTCCTAAGGAACAGCGGGGCGCAAAATTTTCACTTCTTTATCTTCGTTTAAAATCGTTCTATTGCGACGACACACACTGGCATTTAAATTGTTCGTATTGTAGGTGTAAGAAGGAAATCTCTACAGTCCCTCGTCGTGGGTGCGAGCGAAAGTCACTTCCCCGCTCATCGCCCGTGAATTTACGTATCCGCGAAATACGCACGCGGCGCACATATCAGTCGCGTCTGCTGCGCAGCCTTGCCCTCAACACACTTTCTCTCTTTCTCTATTTTCTTTCTGTTTACCGTTCCTCGTCGTGGAGCGTGCGCGCGCGCCTATACGCACTATCTAACCCACACGCGTACGCTCGCACAGGTACAGACGCAACGTGCGACGGCCGACGTCAATGTCAGCCAGTCGACTCGCGGCTTCGGCCATCCTCCTTCCGGGGCGATCCAGGCGCGGAGGAGGGGGAGAGGACCAGCGGACCGAGGAAAGCGTTTCGCAGCGAGCGGCAGGAGCCTCGCGCGTACACGGAAGCCGCTTCCAAGGAAAATCGATACGATTAGCCGCTTCCCAAGGCGGGTCGACCATTTTTCCCAGCGAGCGTACGTGTAATCGCGTTGCCGGCGCGTTAAACGCGTACCTGATAGCTGGAAGTGGTCGCGCGCCGATCAAGACGCTCTGAATTCGCCAAGGATAAACGTGGAGCGCCGTCTCCTGTGCACTGTTCTCGATGAAGCTCTCGCACGATGTGCGCGAGACGCAACCAACCACGAAAACTGAACGTCGTCGACGATACTGTGTCGAGTAGGCGAGTCGCGAGCGCGAGAGCAACCGACCGACCCCTCTTGCATGAGTCAGTCACTCCCCCTCCCCCATTGCTCGCGCTCTCTCGCTCTACCGCCGTCTTGCCCTATCTCTCTATCCGACATGTATAGATATGCTATAGTTACGCGTACATCGTACGCGAGTCGTATCCTGGTATGCGCGCGCGCGCTTCGCTATCACACTGCAGAGGAACAAGGACGTCGTAGAAGCACCGCCACTTGCAATCGCATGCGTTTCGTTTACAACGCGTTTCGTATATGCATGCGTATGTCACGTATGCACGTATGTCATGATTTGTGTGTGCACGTGTGTATCTCGTATTTGAAATCTATAGGTTATGATGACGAGTCGCAGCAGAACGAGCGCTGCTTCGGGAATGCCTTTCGACCTATGCTCGTCTCCCTACTTCTTTCTTTCTTTCTCCACTGCCCACTCGATTAGTGTTTCCTTTTTATTTGGCACGCCGGAAGTCCGTCGAGAGCTCGTGACAAATCGCACACGGAATAAGTGCGCAATCGCAGTCGCTCAGTTGATCGGAACGGAAACGAATGCGGCTTTTTGATATTTCCTAGAATTTTAAGCAACACTCGTCAAAATAAATCTTTATTTCGGAGTAGGAGACTTGCTTGAACGCGAAAATAAATTAGGTACTTTGCGAAGTTTTTTTAAATTTGTTAAAATATTTTATTCGGCGAGTCTTTTTAGTAAGATTTACCGCGTTCTTTTGAAATATTTGAATTTGACTTACGGACAAATCTGATAATATTGATAATATCTGATAATATAAATCAAGATCACATTTTATAATTATAACGACAAACGTATGTAATTACTCGCATTTATTAAATTTTATTTCATTCGTTTAATATTGAGGTAATGTATAACAATGTTTTTTACTTTTTAAAAAAAATTTACGATAATTTACATTTCTATTTTATAAATGAAAAAGTCATTAGTGAAAATAAATTACAGTAAGTTTATATCGTGCAAGGTGTAAGTAGTATAACAAAAGGATTAATAATGTTAGCCTTAAACGCGTAGAGATAATTATCGAACAGCAAGACAAAGTAAAAGGCAGCCAACGTAACTTCTTAAAGTTAATTATCATTTTATGGATTGTGTAAATAGATATTCTCTGTAAAGCAAAATTGGAACAGTGTTTAAGCTATTAGTATCTACGTAGCAACAGAACTGACAACGGATTATTAAGTAAAGTTTAACTTTTTATATGAACTTATTCCAACATTAAACGATTCCGAAATAATTCTTTAATTACTTTAAAACATTTTAACTGCAGCATTAAATACAAACAAATAATTTATATTATTGGAAATTTTTTACAGTAGTTCCTTGCAAAAAGGATATGTTATAGAATTCAGAATAATTTTTATAAAAACGGAGTAAATAAAGACCAGAAATATATAAATAATACAATTGGAATTCAAAATTAGAATTAGAATGTTTCCAATTGATAACCATTTAAATTAATATTAGTATATATCGTAAATACGTATATTAATATAAATGTAAAATTTAACGCAACTACATGTATCATAATCCCGAATTATTACATCATTTGCAAAAGACCAATGGAACGCCTGTATTTTCTACAATTTCCTCCTTTTTATTCGTGACCAGCCGCTGAACGAAGTAGGGTCGTTGTCACCCTAGCGAAGGGACCGAAAAAAAAGAAAAACGTGTCATGCGCGATAAAGGCAAAAACCAAACCAAGCATCTCTGAATGTGGGATAGAAAAAATTATCCTGTAAAAAAAGACAAGACGAAGAATGATAGAAATAAAGCGAGACGGCATCTTTTAAGAACTACGCTGCCCTCTACAGGGCCCTGTAGATACTTATAGTGGTCGTTGCGGTGTTGCAAAATTTTGAGCTTTACATGGCGGGAATCTTCAATTTTGCATCGCTGCTTGATTCAGCTGTTTTCTATATATTTTGCGCCTTCCTATTAGCTAGAAGAAACGGTTAAGATCCAGTTACAAAAGCATGATTTACCTAAGCGTGAAATACAGAACGCATGACCGTATAATTATTATTGTATAAAAGTGTAATAATCACTTGTTACAAATAAAATTTATGCTTTGTCTAAACATAAATAATTAGTCTCAAAAAAATTGCACAAAATCAAGTCGGGATAACGAAGATTTATAAAGGAAGAGAACTATTGATAAACCATAACCACTGAAAGTGATCGAAGGTTAGTCATAGCAGTTGTACCCAAGCAATGCATATTTAAGTTGTCAGTCGTGTCAGCGGTGGCAACTAAAAATATATACTTTTTCGAGAAACATCAACGTTACGCGACGTTTGCCCGGTTATACTCGACTAACTTTGATGCAGACGCACCGGTAAACAATAGTCGTGTAACCCTATATAGTATACAAAGAAGTCAAGAAAAGCATTGCCGTCGTCGCGAGAGCGTTGCTCTTCTCCAATTTCAACAAGCGAACCACGAAAGAGCGAATGCATTTCTTCTCGACTTTCGCTTACGAAAAAAGGGAAGGAGAGCGCAGCCGCAACAAGACATCGTAGTAATATTGTAGGCACATTGTAAACCTTTTTATATAATATCTCCGAGGCCATCGACTCGTACGCGTTAATAAGTCCTTGAGCTCAATGTCGGGACATTTTCTTTAGCTTACGCAACAACTTATAAAATACCGCTAGAGTCCCGCTGCCTTGAGTGACGGACTTGACTGCTGCAAGAAATTACGAGCGGGCGGTCGCGCGAGCGTATAAGGGGTGAGTCAGAGTCACATTGACACCCGGAAATGGCAACGTTGCCGAGTCGCCGCCACTCGGTGCACGTTCCCGTCGCCGCGAAATCCGTCGAAAATAGAGAAAGAAAGCGAGTCAGTTGGGAAGGCGAAGGGGTAATGAAATCCGTATGTATACAAGGCATTTAAGAATTGTCCAACCGTCGAATTAGATTTTAGAGTTGCATAAGTCTTCAGCGTATGCGTACGCATCCTCTGGTTCGTGGTCAGCGAAAATTCTGTACCGAGTTTCCGAATAACAGACAAACCAATTATCAGTTGGGAGCGGGACAGAGATAAGAGATCGACCAGAGTCACGGCGGGGGGGTGGGGAGAGAAAAAGAGGACCAAGCAATCTATGTACAACATGGCGATAGCTATCGGTGCGATGTGAAAACACGCGGCTCTGCATTTGCAAGGTAAAAAATCGATTTTGCCTGACTAAAGGATCAAAGTTCCGACTTGGTTCGAGTGCGGCCTGTGAGTCAAGCTCATTGAACTTTGAAAAAGCTCGCGATCCGAGGACGGGCTGCTTTGTTTTTTTTCCTTCTTTCTCTCTCCTTCTTTCTCTATAACAATAATAATATAAAAGAAAAACGACACTAGCTCGCCTCTCTCCTCGGCGACTAGAGTGCACCTAAAGTTTAGCCAACCTACACGCATACTCTCCCATTATTCCAACCAAAGTAAAAAGTCAGGAGAGAGGGAAAGAAGCTTTTCGCATTGTATATTACGACTTGGATCTGGACGTGTCGCCTGAGTGTGCGTGTTTCGTGTATTTTCGTATGTTTCCGGGAACGGAAGGCAAAACGACGAGCAAGTGCAAATAAAAGACGAATTTTCGACTGGTTTTCTTAAAATTGCATGCTATTATTCGTAAAAGTTAGCGTTGAGCAAGTAAAACTAAAGAAAAGCAGGCAGTCCGGTGTACAATCGCCGGGCAAAAACGTCATAGTTAATCGTGCAGCGTTGCTGGTGTTGCTGTTGCTGCTGCTGTTTCTGTTTCGTCTCCGGAGAACGTGCTTCTTTGGAGCTGGTGAAAGGAACGTGCGCAGTGCGGAGAAGGGAAATAAGAGAGCGTGCACACGCGCGCCCCTTCGACTGAACGACAATTTCGAGGTTAGGACTCGTACACCGTCTATACATGTACATACCCACACATTATATTCGCGTACATAGCAAATCGGAGAGATTTTTCCCAAGCTTATATCGGGCGCATGCACTTTCTGTGAACGCTATCTGCTTGTGTTTGTGTGCATAGCATCGCTTTGAAAATGCGTTGCTCGCGTATGTGCGAATACGGGAATGTCCAAACGAACGCGTAAAAGCAATCGAGTTAGAGAAAGAGCGAGAGAGAGAAAGAGAGAGGGCTTTTAGGGATAAAGAAACGGAGATAATCTAAAAATACGAGGCTACGCATCTTACGCTCTATGTCCAAAATGATTTTACAAAAGTCTGGAATATTCTACATCTAACTCGCGCAATAATTATTAGTGATTTTTTTCGTTTTTTTATCCTTATTACATTGTTCATACGAGCGTCCTGTAGTCGCTAATTTCATTTTAGGCTCTTCTGTCTGACATCGCGGAATACGATTGCACCAAGTAGAGTAAGAGAGAGAAAACATACGTCGCTTTCACGTTTGTTTTGTTTTCACAGTTCTCGCAAGAACAACAGCAAAAGCATCAGCGTTTACTCGAGGAGGAAGACGATGATAATGAGAAGGCTCGCGAGCTGCTACCGTTCGGTTCTGTGACAGGTGAATCCGTGAACAAGACAAAAGACACGGAGTGGAGGAAAACGGCACAGTATGCCGTAAGCGTCGAGATCGTTCGGGCGCACAGGGAATAAGCCGCTGACGCCACTAAAACAACAAAAGTAGGACATTGGAGCGAGGAGAAATTGTTGGGCCCCGGTACGGTCGAGAACGGTGTGTAATGAGTGGCGGTGGTTACCGTGGTCGGGGCTTTGGACAACGCACGAGGCCGACCGCTAATGGATTCGGCGGACCCCGTTTCCCTCATCCTAATCTGAAGCAACAAAGCCGCAGGGGAAGCAACAGCAGACCAGCCAGTGGATCTGACTGGCAAGGCAGGGACAGCGATAGCAGAGGTCCGAGCAACAGGCCTTATCAATCATGGAGACAGAGTAGGCCCAGTGTTCCCTTTCAGAAATATTCCAGACAGACTCCCTTTCAATCCGAATGGGACAGAACAAGTTCGAATGATAGACTATCGGACAGATCCCTGGACCGCTTGTCGGATAGGTCCCTTGAGCGATCTGACAGGTCTCTCGAGAGAGCTGATAGATTGGATAGGGACAGAGACAGAGAAAGGGACAGAGACAGAGACAGAGATCGAGATAGGGACAGAGACAGAGACAGATCTGAAAGGGAAAGATACGACAGATCTGATAAGCAGGATAAGAATGATAGGTCTTATCAGAACTTTAATAGGGAAAGAGGTTATAATACTAGGGGATCAAGCATGCATTATCCAGGACCTGGAAGGCCGTACACTTATTCAAGTCGACGTTCCAGCCCTTACCACAGCGACAGTCTGTCGCCAGTCCCTCCTGATAAGCCTCAGGAGCCCCTATTGGGATCCGAGGAGGAACGTCAACAAAAGATAACAGAGACCGCAGCTAAGCTGAAAAAATCTTTATCGTGCATCACCGAAGAAGAGAGAGTGAATTTTTGGGAACAAGATTTGGCAGAATCGACACTTGTCTTGGGTACAGGCAATGTACCTGCAAATTCTGTCTCTTCTCAAGATGACTTTATTATGGGTGTGAATTCAGGAATACCTGAATTAAGGCATGAGCCTCCTGAGTTAACATTGTCACTTGATGATTTTAAAGACATTGGTCGCAGGGTTGAATCGGACTCTGGGGGTAAAATAGACTTTAATGAGTTCACATTATCTTCTAAAGAGCCTTACGATGATACACATCTCATAGTGGACAGTGTGGGCAATCCAGAAATGGACGATTTTGGAATGCCCAATGACTTATTAAGTGGAGAATATGGCAATGAGCATACAGTAGCACACATCGAAGAGGTGCCCATGTGTACAGAACAATCGATGACACCATTGGAGGAACCTATTGACTTTGACAATGTCATGCAAATACTTCACACGGCTAACAGCGATCAATCGCAAGATACCGTGGAAGCCGAAAATGTCTGTGATTCTACAAATGCTGACGAGGATTCGCAGCAACTCTCTATGGATAAGGACGAATCGTCACCGTCCAAATTGTCGATTAAATCGTCTAAATCGGAGATGGGTTCTGAGTCGACATCGTCGTACCATGAGCCAAGTGATACTGCAACGATCACAACGTCAACAACAACGACCACAACAACGGCGCCTGTTGCTATGTGCCCACCGCCATTTACCTCGACCGATTACACCACGACACCGTTCACACCGACTCTAGGCTACGCACCTAGAATCGCAACACCTTGGCCAACACCTTTCGATGGTAAGAAGCCCATTTTATTTTATTATGAATCTCATTCCATTTTTCTAATTGAATTTTCAGATAATAAACTACTCACCAAAAGTAAAGGTTAGCATGAATCATCAATGGCTAATTCAATTTTTTATCTTTTAAGCTTTTTATATTATCATTATAAATTATCAATTTATTTAAATTTTGTTAAGATAATGTCGTTGTCTCGTTACTTATTTAATTGCATGCACTAAAGTAAACGAGCAAACGTGCAAATTCTTTATGTCAAGAAATAAAGCATATTACAATTAAAAACTATTCTTACGTTTCTAAATATCATAAGATACGAATTTATTAGCTCATAAAGTGTTACCATTATATTTTTAAAAAAAACTTTCTATATTATAATAATACAAACTTCCGTATTAATCCAGCGATAATGCCGAACTTTCAAACTTTTATTACTTATTTAAGCCATTAAAAAAAGAATATTTTTTCAAAAAATTCTATATGAATACCAATGTACTCCTGTTTACTAAAAAAAGTAAAATATTCAAAATACATATTGAATACAATTTAAATTTATTTTTTATCTCAAATAAATGCAAAATGTATTATCGAAATTTACAACGACTGTAATTATAAACGTAACTTAATATTTATCCGAAATTATGATAAATTAATAAATTCAATAACATAAAAATTTATTCACACTGTTTTCATTTTTATAAAATATTTAATACTCTTAGTGCATTCGTATAACTTTCACCCTTAAATTAACAATAAACATAATATTTATTACTTCAAAAATACAGACAGTTTTTAGGACAGATAATTATAAATTATAATGAGTATAACGAGGTGAACTAAATCATGAAATGAAATATTAATTATATAAATTTTTACTGTCATTCCTTATCATAGTAGTGCATGAAATAACCATAAATTAAGTACAATTATCTTTTCTATTGCGCGATATAAAAGTCCTTACCGATGTTTTCTATATAAGAAATTAAAATTTTTTATAAGCAATGTTATTTCAAATTATTATAATATTGCTTTTTTAATCATTGCTTTAAAAGTTGTTTATGTTTATATAATATGTTCAATTTAAAACATTATTTACAAGTGCTTAACACTAAAATGAAAACTTGAAAATGTTTTACATGTTTCATTATTAATATTTATGTTAGTGGTTAATCGTTTTTAAAAAAACAAAATTCATTATTGTATAGGTAGAATGATCATTAGTCATAAGGAAATACCTTGATAAAAAATGAATACTAAGTGAATATTTTCAAACTCTTTTAAAAAAAAATTGCATATTATTTTTATTACAACACAATTTTATTTTTCTTAGAAAGTATTTAAATAATCTCTTAACACCTTAAAAGATCTGAGAATATTGACACTGAACAATTGCGAAACATTAGCCTTTGATACGCAAGAATCTGACTAACGCAAAATTCATGTCGTTTAGAAATTCCATCAGACTTCAGCAAGCCACCGCCCGCTTTGCCGAACGCGAAGAAATCAGCAATCGGCGTTGTCAGCGAGTCTGATACCAACAAAATTATTATCCACGAACCGGAAGTACTTCAACCACCGCCGGCTTTTGATCCGCGCAAGCCTATCATCTCCAGCATGCCCGAGAAGAAGCTTGAGGAGGTTCGGCAGCCTCCACCGGTCTTCGATCCCCGACTTTCTTTGACAGAGCGCTCGTCACTGATGCTCGGTGCCGCGACAAGGGACACACCGAACACCTCGATGCTCCCACCGCCGGTGATGATGCCAAACTACACAGCCTTTTTACCCCAAGTGCAGATGAGCTACCCAGCTGTACCAATTCCCGTGCCTGTCACCTGCACGGCCCCCCTCCCAGTGCCGCCAATACCACCGCCGCCCATGAATATCGGCGGACTCCCAAGTAGCTCTGCCGCCTTGACGGCACCGATCGCCCCACCAATGAACTTCGAGGAAGACGGTCTCGAAGAGATGCAGGAAGCCATGGAGTTTGCCAAACAGTTAATGAGCATGAGCAACGAGAAGTCCGTACCGAAGACCTCGGTCGCTACACCCGTTGTCCTCCCCGTGACTCCATCCGTAGCTGCCGTACTCGTCGATCCAACGACGGCGGCCCTCGTCGTCACCACGGCTTCCAAATCAAAATCGCCGTCCACGCAACACTTGAACGACTCGAACTCTAGTCTCGCCATGACAGCGGCTGCGGCAGCATCAACGGTTGCAATAGCACCAATAGCGCCAGGTATCGAACCCGCCACCTTGGAACAAGCTGCAAAAATAATACCCGGCATGGATATTCTTAAGATCTCACAGCAAATACTCATGGATAAGCATACTACTGAGGATTTACTCAGGCACACTCAGCTGTTGAATCTCAACAGCGAGACCATTGCCAAAGTAGCCGTAGGCGCGACGACGAACTTGACTCTGGGCTCGATGCCGCTGGTTGCGACAGCCACGATGCCACTAATAAGCGTCCAGTCACCGAACGAAATCAATTCCGCTGACGTGCGTAAGCTCGCGGAGAAGAAGCCTGTGTTTAGGAAAGAGATGAGCGCTCACGAAGCTTCGTGGAAACATCGCGTCATCAATAGGTTCCTGAAGATGAGCAAAAATGAGATACGTAACATGCTCAACCACTCGAGTCTGAGAAAATTCGACATCGCCATGAATCACTTGGTCAAGGAGAAAAGGAGCTCGATCAATCAAGAGATACGTATGAGTGAAGACGAGAGGATCAAGGAATACGATAGAGAGGAGTTTATGAATCAGCTAAACGCAATGCTCGATCCTAATGCAGCGGTCGACATCTCGAATCTGCCCACCGACTTTATACACCATCTGAACGAGGTACTGCAGCTGGATCCGCTGCAGTTCGAGGCCGGTCCAGCCACCACGACCATCGGTGGTGTGACTGCCATTACCGCACAGTCGACTCTCGGATCTGAACCAACCAAGCTAACCGAACTTGGAATCGCAACGACCCCTCAGTCTGAGGTTCGTATAAGATTTTGAAATGTGTGTTCTCCATAATATAAACTGACATTGTTAATTCATCGAATTAAAGAAGTCAATTAATAAAGAAAAAATCTATTCTCTTAATTTTCAAAGAAAATATAACAAAGAAATATTTATTTAAATTCTCTTGTACAATGAATGTCATTCAAATTAAAAAGTGTAAATAAACAAATACAAAAAATTTAAATTAATTTGTTATTCCATTGAATACTACTATTTATTTAAATTTGAATTTGAAAAATGTAAAATGTTTAATAAAAATTTATCAATTGGAGTAATTCATTTTTTACAAATTTTTCTCGAAACTATCTCATATTATTAAACTTACTTACTTCGACATTATGTTTTTCAAAATTAATTTTAAAAAATCACTTACCGATTATTCGTTTAAAATAAAAAATAGCTTAATTAATATACGTCTATTATTATTAATAATAATATTAATAATAATAATACATATCAAGAAAATAAGAATAAAGTATAGTAACATGAGTAATACTAAATAAAATAATGTAAATTATGACTTTTAATATTTAACTTTTCATCATTTTTAAATAATAGTCGTTATCGATATTTAATTGACTTATAAGCATGTCTCATTAGGTTTTAATATATAATTAAAATTTTCAATTTATAATCAATAATAAAGAGATCATTGTAGTTCGTTTTTATTTTAATTTAAGTTATACGTTAAGAGTGTAAATTAAATTAAAATAAGTAATTTTCTTTTTTATTATTAAAATTTATATTTATATTTGAAAATGTAAACTGTATATTATTCAAAATGTTAAAAAAATAATTCACTTATCATCGTAAGGTAAATATGTTAATGTAGTTTCATTACAAAGTGCTTGATTACCAAATTAACTTTATACCTATTATATAATGATTTTACTTGTAATTAAGTTACATAAAATGAATTCTACACCTACATAAAATAATATACATTGTATTTAATTTTAATAAAAAAATATGCTCGTTATAGTCTTTATTTATAATATTTATATTGTATAAGACGATAAACGTTTTCTTAAGTAAAATTTATTATGTTTTTTTACTATACACACATACACAGATGCGACGAATCGTATAACTCATAAACTAAAAGAAAGTAATAAATTTTAATAGAAATTATGAAAGAAAGTTTGAAATAGATCACAATTAAAATATAAAATTAACTATTTGTTTACAAGAACAATAATATTGATTTTTAAACAATGCATACTCTATTGCAATGATCCAGCGACGATTGAGAATTGAAAATAATATATATCGCTTAGCATTTTAAACTAATTCATTTTTCTCTTTCTCTTCATTAATCTAATACGTCGATGCACACTACATAAATTATACAACTTTCACTCTACGCGTTATTTTTAGAAATCAATCTATTTGTAACCTTTAAATGTGGACGTGTGAAATAGTAACTGCTTTTAATATATCGGTTCAAGAGAAGTATTTTGTTCTTTTTAGACTACAGGATTACTCAAACTTGAGGTCTTTACCATTCAAGTACTCTTTAAAATTTACTGTTTACCGACTGTTATGGTGTAAATGAGAAGCTATTCTACAAAATTCTTTTTATAGGAATTGATTCTACATTTTTATTTTTGAAAGAATTAAAATAAATTCATTCAATATCACATAGAAGCTATTAACATTGCCATACTATTTGCATATACTTTAATTATAACTAAAAGTGTGAAAATAATTATTTTGATTTAAACGATAAATTTATTTAGTACCACAAAATTATTTTAAAACGTGAGGTAACATTTTTTTTCTTATAAATATTTAATTAAAATAAATTATAAATGTTTTGCTATTGTATGTGTGCATGGTTGAAATCTGCACTATTTTATAAATAAAAAAATGATATATCTTTTAAAGTTTTTTTTTAAAGTGTTTAATTAAATATTTTGATTTATAATATAAATGCAAAATTAGATATATATAATCAAGATTCTTTTATAAGTGTATTTAAAAATCTTATCATTAGTAATTGAGATGAATCGTCTTTATATTATATAAATAATTTTTACCAAAATTTTTCAAACATATAAGCTATCTTTTTTATATTTTATAATAAAACTATTTATTTTTTAAATATTTCTCAATGCAAATAAAATATAATTTTCCATTTAACAATAGAATGATATATGGTATATTACGTAATCAAGAAAATTATTTAATTATTGAATTTTACTATATAATATCCAAATATGTTGATTTTATTCAAATTATAAAAAAAATTCTTTTTTATGATAATGTTTCATAAACAAAATAAATACTTATCTATTTTATATGTACTTAAATCTATCAAACAAATTCCTGATATAATATGTACCCTCGATATATTTATAACGCTAATACTAATAATCACATGCACAAAAACGGTACAAACTGTTATGCATTAAGCAATAATGAAATTAATTCATAATCTTTTTATGCGATAAAATTTATTCAGAAAATTTAAAATAAATGAAGGAAAAATTTGCTATTTCCTCGAATTTGATTGTTAACCTTATTACAGGTGATTAGTAGCTCACACATACTCGAAAATAGAACTGAAATTCCAGTGCTGACGACGCATCAGGAGATCATCCGACGAAAAAAGGATCCTAAGCCCGTTGTCGAGTCAAGCACCCATCACGCATATAAAGAGAAACGAAAAATCACTGTAAAGGTCATTCGCGACGATCAAAACAAAAAGATGATACCAACTGCTATTTTACGTCAAGAAGCAAAACAACAGCAACAGCATCAACATTGCATAGCGACTGCAAAAGCACCCCCGAGCAACAGTTTCAGCCGATCAACGCGCGCATCATCTACAACCTCGCAAATAGACATGGAATACAACCAGTATACAGCCTCGCATGACTACATTTTGCGCGAACACGCAAAGAGGAACGTGCCAAGCGAGCCTCTTGAAAATCCTGTGGTCAATATGGCCGACATCGACGACATATTTTCTGCAGGCATTGCCAAAGTCAGACAAGCAACGAAAGCCTCTTCGCCTCAGCCGCCCACCATTGGAGTAGCCGGTAGACTCGCCAGTCGTATCGATCGTAACAACAAGGTAACTGAGGCCCAGCAGCAGCAGCAGTTCCAGTTACAACAACAACACGAGAGTCGTCCAGCCTTCAATCTTGATGACATCTTCTCGGCTGGCATAGCCAGAGCCAAGTCGGCATCTGGGATGATGGATGAGAACCGCATGTGTAAACCTTTAGGTCGGCAGAATTCCACCGATTTCGAGACGGATATGGTTGAACGTTGGATGAGAAAGGAGCGCGAGCACATCGACGCCTATCGAAATCTCACTAAAGAAGAATGGGATGCCAAGTATGGAAAGACAATGGATCGAGGTGCGTTCGAACGCGAGCTTGAAGTCACTTTTTCTGAATTCAATAAGATGCAGGCCCTTAGCCTGAACGATGAAGAACCCCCTGCGGTCGAGCAGCCGGCCCGGGAATCATCCAACAGCGAGGATGATACGACGTCGACTTCGTCCAGCGACACCGATGACGAGACTTCCTCTGACGTAACGCAGCTCCTCAAAGTTATCAAAGAACGCGAAAAGATCGCAAAAAAGAAATCGATCAACGAGACAATAAGAGACGAGGTGGCGGCAGAGATTGAACGCAAATGGCGCGAAAAAAATAAACACAAGGAGCGTAAAGCAAAGAAGCGTGCGCGCAGGAAAAAAGACAAAAAGGAGCGGAAAAAGCGCGGCCGAAAAAAGCACAAAAAACGCTCGAGAAATAATGATTCTGATACGGAAGATGAATTGCCAACAAAGCTGCTTACCGAGGATGAAATAAAGAAAGAAGTAAAAGAAGAGCCTGAAGTTGCCGCCACTCTAGCTGCAGTCGGTGGTAGAACAGTGCTCTTCAAAGCCAATCAGACGAACCCGCGAAATATGGGTATCACGAGGCCTTACCCTACAAAAGTACAAACAAAGCCACCTACAGAGAATGAATACCATGTGAGAAAAGTTACCTTCTCCGACAAAGTCATACATCATGAGATATCGGATAAAATAAGCCTTAAAAAACTTGCTGCTGAGGGCAAAACAAAAGGAACACTGATGCCAGCTGCCTTGGTTGGTCATTCTGTCTTAAAATCTGCTCCCCAGTCAGCCTTGAAAAACCCAGCGAAAGCTGCGATAAAGACAACCGCAATTGCTACTCATTCAATTATCAAAACGAGCGTCACAAGAGTAGCAACAACTCATTCTGCCGTTATTTCAAAAACGACTCCGATTGCTATGACGACTATCACCCAACCAATTGTAACAAAATTTTCTGCTCCAATAGCAGTTGAAAAAGTAACGCCGGCGAAGACGACGATAACGGTACCAGTAACGGCTACATCAACAGCATCGCTGATAACGGTACCAGTAACGGCTACATCAACAGCATCGCTGATAACGGTACCAGTAACAGCTACATCAATGGCATCGCCGGTAACAAACGTGACAACTACGGTAATGGTCGCAGTAACAACACCGACAATAACAACAACAGTAATACCAATGGATGCAACAACAGTGGTCGCAACGGTAACGACAGCAGCAACAACAACGAGAGCATCAGCACCAACGACAGCAGCAACAACAATGATCGCAGCACCAACGATAGCAACGACAACAGTGATCGTAGCATCGACAACAGCAGCGAAAACAGTGATCACAGCACCAATAACAACAGCGAAAACAGTGATCACAGCACCAATAACAACAGCGAAAACAGTGATCACAGCACCAATGACAGCAACGACAACAGTACTCGCAACATTGACAACAGCAGCGAAAACAGTGATCGCAGAACCAATAACAACAGCGAAAACAGTGATCGCAGCACTGACGACAGCAGCGAAAACAGTGGTCACAGCACCAACGATAGCAGCAACAACAGTGATCGCAGCGTCGATAACCACAACCACAGCAGCGACGACAACAGCAACTACAGCAACGATGACAACAGCAACTACAGCAGCACCGATAACGTCAATCATAGCACCAACGAACATTGCAATGAATATGTCAGTTGCAAAAACAAATATTGAGACTCTTAAGATAACATCCAAACAGATCGAAGATGACATACTTAAGAGTATCGAAGAAGCTTGTAAAGAGAATTTAGCTAAAATTAGTGCCGGTTTAGAAAACGTCTTGAAACCCGAAATAAAAGTCAAAGGTCAAGAAAATACCCACTCAAGCCGTAATGTCAAAAAGAATCTCGAGTCAGCGAAAAAAATAGAGAAAACCTCTGCGTATGATCCGAATAAACCAAAGAAATTGGATATTAAGGCTTACAAGGCGCGTTTGCTGGAACGGCAGAAGAAGGAGCACGAAAAAATTAAACAGATGGAAAACAAACCAGTATCCCTCACTCAGGATCTTTTGAATATTTCCACGAAGAAACGTATAGGACAGTCTCAAAATACGGCGAACGATACATCAACAATGTCGAAAACTGAAGTTGAGTTGGCCAACAGAAATTTTCAACCGGCGATCAAATTGAAACGTACGGGTATTCATGAGAGCATAAAAGCAAATGCAGAAACGACGACGATGATGATTACAACGAACGAGCAAATGCACAATATGGAAACGAAAAAATCTGAAAACGAGGAAATAACAGATGGGAGAGTAAGTTCTTTGGATGTAGCAATGGAAAAATGTGCAGCCGGTCATCCACATATTAAAATAGATAGTAAAATAATAGATGGTTCCAAGATGAAGAAAAAGAAAAAGATTTGCAAAGCTTGTGAGGCGGACAGCCACAAGTTCAAAAATATCAAATCTGAAGGCAATAAGGAACTCAAATTAAAATCTCCAAAGTCTAAAAATTCAACCGATGATACTGATGAGAAAACGGAACAACCTGTATCAAAAGTAACAACACTAACAACAAATAATATAACTACGAGCGAAGAGGCTGCTTCACAAAAAGCCAATAACTTGAATAAGCTTGATGCATTGGAAATGGCTCTAGCGAATTCCCGTCCTGTTGACCCTCGTATTATTTCAGCGGCCAAGAGGAAATCGGCAGCAGCAGCAATGCTCATCGAGAGTTCCTGCATCGAGACGGAAATCGTTGATACACCGATGAATATTGAAGATGTCATGGAAGTGGGGCCACCGCCAGAAATGACTACTAACGTAATTTTCGTCGAACCAACACTCATGAGTGATGGATTACCTGATACTGTACCGGACGAAGAAATTAATAAATACATCGGAGTCGGAATCGCGCCTATGCTATCGGAGATCGGTGATCACGAAAATTCCTGTTCCCTCAAGGACCCTTTCTTCGAAGACGCGGCTACAGTAGATGAAGAATACCTAAAGACGGAAGGTATTTTCACAGTTAATGAAATCGAGCTAACAAGCGAGTGCACGACCCTCGAGATGGATTCGATTAACCCGATAGACAGTGATCTACAAGATGTTTTTACCGATGAAATAGTGCAGAACGTTACTACGCTAGAAACACAGGCTTATACGTCCAATTTCAATTCACCTGACGAGTCGTCTTCGGACAAACTACCGTCCAAGATACTCGAGATAGGTGAGAATTTGAATATGGATACCTCGTCTACTTCGAGTATGAATATTCCATTAAAAAGATCCGAAGAGAATACTGCTATCCGAGCTACGACTTCAAAGAAGAATTATCCTTTGAACTCATCTGAAGTCGAGCTTAATCAAATGGATGTCGAATCTTCGGATAATATACAAGAAGATACGCAAGAAGATGACAAAGACGCACAAGGATCGGACACTGACAATTTTGAGACACTGATGAAGGACTTCGTCGATGAAATTAATGAGGAATCGCAAGAATTGATGCAAACTACTGATGAAAGTATGCAAAAAGACAATTTAGAAAAAGAGAAGTTACAAGAATCGAGTGCACAAGTATTAGAAAACAAAGACAGTAATAAAGAAATAATAAATGAAAGGAAAACAGAGGCAATGGAAAAAGAAAATTTGAAGAGTATTCTTGAAGATAATAACTTGAAAATTATAGATGAAGATAATAAATCGGAAGATCTAAATGACACAAAAGTTATGGACAAAAGTATCGCTGTCGGTGAAATTATTACGGAAACTTCAGTCGATAAATGTATCGAACAAGAAAAAGCTATTATAGAATGTCTAGAATCAAAAACGGAGTCTACTGAAAATATTATTGAATGCGTGCAATACGAAAAGATAAATATTGAAAAATTCGAGCAACAAAATATAATTAATGAAAATCTCGAAGATAGTCAAATAATTAAATTTATGAAAGAAAGTGATGAAATGGAATTTAATAAAGACTATGAACAAGGTATTAAAAGTACTAAACAGCAAACAGAAGGTATAGAGAAATTAATTATTTTGGAAACTATTGAACAAACTAATGAGTTAGCTACTGCATCACAACTAAAAATTATACAGGAATTGGAATCAGTAAATTCGCAGGATAATTTTTCCAATGATGTGAAAAGTGGTTCTGTAAGCATAGATGAGAATGTCGTAGAAAATGTTTTATCCACTTCAAATATGCAAGATTTTAGTAACCTTAAGGAACAACTAGAAAAAGATGAAAATCAAATTGAAATTATGGCTCCAACTATGAAACAAAATGTTACCGAACAATCTACTTTGCGCAGTATTCCTCGCGAAGAAGAATTACTGCAAGAACCTATTACCGAAGAAATAATTTGTTCAATTACAAACGAATCTGAAAAAAATCAGACGATGCATTCTTTAGGGGATGAGCAAATATTTGCAGAAAAAATTGAAATTGATAGTACTCACGAGCCGTTTAATGAAGAAAGCACCAATAGACTCATAGAAATTCATGTCCCTTTAGAAGAAAAATGCAAAGAAAATATTATTCCAATACAAACCATTGTTTCAAATCAGAATATTCAAGATAACGTAATTCTTGAACCAATTAGAAAGCCATGTCAACCGCTTTATGAAGACATTTCTAATTCGCCTAATCCACAACTTGATTACGAAATATCAATGCCAACAAAATACGAAACGCCAGAAACAATAAAAGAAAACCCGTCGCATAGTTTAGCCTCAGCTCTGGAGTTAGATTCACGTGATTACGAGAAATTATCTATTAATAAACAACCATTATCATCGTCTGTAATTATGTACAAAGAGTCACAAGATATAAAAATTTTATCACAAGAGCTTGAATCACCACTTTCGCCGGAGCCAGAAGAAACCATACATTCCAACGATAAAACACGGAAATTCCAAGAATCTCTACTCAAAAATACTTCTTCGCATGGATTCAACGAAAGCAATCTCTACAGCCATAAAGATCGATCTCTGCTAGTGCATCAAGAAGGTGAAAACAATCAAATCCTGAAGAATCTCTCGCTGCCATTTGCACCTGAAGTTACAAAATTAAAAGAGCCCGAAGAAATAGAAGATATTGATCAACAAATTGAAAAAATCGACAAAATCGAAGAGTTCTCGCCTATCCTCGAAGTATTTGGGGATCCAAGACCCGAGGAGATTCCTGAATTAATAGCCGTAGATAATATGCCTACTCTGTCACAAAATCATGAATTGTCCGTCAATCTGGATGATCCGATCGAAAAATCACTTCTGTTATTGGATTCGGATTCGAAAGCTTCCGTGTCGATCATTGAACAACAACACATGGTTGCCGCTGCTCAGGCATTCAAAACTGTCGGCAATGAAGCATGCAACATTAGCGACATGAGACAGCCTGTCACGAGGCACACGGACATTGCAACGATGGCAACATCAAGGAATCTGACAGAGCCACGGGCTCGTCCTACTATGATATCCGAAATGATCTTGAAAACACCTATAACAATAATACATATGAATAAAAATGAAAATAGACATCTAAACAGAATCGAAATAACGTCTCGTGCTAGCACTCATTACGCGACGACGACGACAGAAGCAAAACAGAGTCGCATCGTAAAGCCTGAAAAATCAAAGCCGATCGTCGCGCAGGCCACGTCTACTGAGAACAAAGACAGAACACTCGAGCTCGCGGAGATGGACGCAGCTACCGTAGGTTTACAAGAGATTTTGCAAGTGGAAAGACACGAGGAATGGCACGAAGCCGCGAGTATTACTCAAAACATAGAGGGTGTACCCATATCAGTGATGGCGGCGGATCAACACGTGGAGGAAACCCCACCGGCCACCGATGACGAAAAGAATGTCACGAGAAAAATAGTGCACATCTCCGAAGATATAGAGACGATCGCGAATGAACTTTTTAATACAAATAATAATAGTACATTAAGTGGACAGGTGAACATTGCCAGTTCGATTACGGCCTCTGAGAGTAAAAATCAGGAAAGTAAGGCAAAGGAAAAATTTGAAATTATCAAGGAAGATGAGGTGAAACCAAGGGTGAATGCCGTCATCCAATCTAACAGGAAAAGGCCTTTCGTGTTGTTGGAGAAATTTAAAAATGTCGAAAATATGGTAAACGAAATGAAAAATCGCAATTCTGAAAAGAATTTGCACAAAATACACAATAAACAAAAAACGAAACATAAGAATCAGAGTCAGTCTCACATTCCAGTCAAGATGGGTATAGAAAACTTAACAAATAAGAGTATAACGAAGCATGTTCAATTGAACACAAGAGAAAGTATTGTCTCCAGGTTATTTGAAATTGATCAGGCAGTTATTAAATTAATGAATGAAAAAATGAAGCTTTATAATATGCTGAATAGTGAAAATTTTGCTAATAAAAGTGATTCTTGTGAGAATAAAGAACTGGATAATTCGCTGACAACTGCTTGTAGAACAACGCAGGATGCGATGAAACATCTTGAACCACTGGCTGGACCCTCCAATATTAATTATGCTTTCAGTTCCTTTACTACTCCCATGATGCAAACTTTTACAAACAGTTCTCTGTTGTACAAAAATACCAAAAAATCATTGCAAGATATTTACAATAATGATATCGATACTCGTGAAGAGAAGACATTAGAAAAATCTAATCTTTATGATAAAACCTGTATAAGTGAACAAAATGTAAATAAATCGGAACATCGCCATGAAATAAAAAAGAAAGATAAAAGACATAAAGATAAGAAAAAGAAAAGTAGTAAATCTAAAGATCTATCCAGTGGTAGTCACAGACATTTGTTAGCAAATGAGGTTTCAGTGGAAAAGTTATCAAAACCATCTCACAAATTAATAATGGAATCCAAAACAAATAAATTTATTAAAGAGTCTAATGAAAATATAACTAAAAAAAGTTATAAAAATAACAGTACTACAGAACTTCCTAGATCAAAAAGTAGACTTGAGAAAGATTCTAAAGAATCTGCAGATGATTCAGAATCCGAAGATTCTATTCATAAACATCGCATCAATTCTGAATCTGATTCGAAATCAAAAATTCAGACAATTAGACATTCTGATAAAGATACAGATGAATATCACTCTGAAGATATTGATGAAATTAACTATAAGAAGAAATCAATTAAAGGTATGAAACTGAAAAATTTTAATAGTACATCAATGCTGCTTTCACTTCTACTGCATATTTTCTTTCTTCGTTAAAATAATTGATTCTAATTATAACTATTTGTTAAATTTATTGTAAAATTTATTGAAATTTATTCTATTTCTAATTTTTTAGATGTAATATCCAATCATAGATCACCAAAAATAACAGATAAATTAACGATTAAATCAAATAAACAAATTAAAACTGTCTCGAAAGTTTTATCTGATGATGATTCTGACATTGACTTAATCACTAAACTCAGAATGAGTTCTAAATCAATGATTTATTTAAAAAATAAAGCTAGCAAAGCATTTAAACAAACTTCTGATAGTGAAGAAGATAATAAAAAATCAGTCAGTAGTAAGGAATGTTAGTAATAATTTGATTTTGTTAAATTATTTATAAAATTTTAAAGTATTACATTTTTATTTGAATATTGAACTCTTCTGATTTATTAAAAGTAATTTATTTGGATAAATAAAGATGCTTTAATGAATTGTAAATTTTCTACATCAAATAAGTATCTATAATTTAACCATATATTGCTAGAGAATATTGTTTTAATTTTTATCAATAATCCAAATAAAAATAAAAAATCTAGCTTAGCATTAATGTCAGGTCACGATAAAGTAAAAGTATTGATTATTATAAAGTCAAGTTCTTTTAATATTTATGCTTTGTAATGAATAAGTAAAATTATACATAAAATTTATCGGATATAAATAACAAATATTAATATATTGAACATAAGAACATCTTTACTATTATTTTAAAAATTCGTAATGTTGAATAAGTTTATAGCTCATTTAAATAATAATTTTATACATATAAAATATATTAATTACAAATTATATAAAATTTATAAATTTATTACTTTATGCACAGACTCTAACAATCGTCCAAAAAGTAGAATGGATAAAATGTTAAGATGTAAATCTCCAACAAAATCAATGAAATCTTCAAAAGACAAAGTTGTTACTAAATCTGACGACTCAGAAGTTGAAAATTATATGTATAATCGTAGTGCTAGTCCTAAGCAAATTTCACGTCCAAAAAGTCGGGTAGGAAAATTCTCTAAGAGTTTGGAGAGTGACCCCGAAGATTATAAGAAAAAATCGGATGCTGAATCTGTTTCAAGCCGTGACAAAACAGGTAAATATTTAAATTAAAATACATTAATACTAAAACTTAAGCTATAACTTGTAAAAACAATATCTATTGATAATTGAGTTTATAGATCATTCAGTTCATTACGAATTTTAATAAAGAATGTTTCATAAAATTATACATGATTTTTTTTAGGATCAAGTGGGCGACCAAAAAGTAGAATCGGTAAATTTTCGAAAATTAAATTTCCAGTAAAACCTATCAGATCTGTAAAAGAAAAAACTTCAAATAACTCGGATGAGGATTCAGAAGTTGAAAATTATACACACAATCGCAATGATAGTCCAAAATATACCTCACGTCCTAAAAGTCGAACTAATAAACCTTCCAAAAAATTATTGGATAACGAATTTGAGGACCACAAGAGAAAGTCTGATTCTGAACTAATTACAAGTCGTAATATATCTGGTAAGTGATTAATATCTATAAATTTACATAAAATATTAAAAAAAACACTTATTAACAAAACTAATTAATTTATTGAGATATAAAAAGATATATACTTTTAAAAAGCCATTTGAACATTTAGTTTACAAATAGAAAAAAACAAACAAATTTCATTATTCTATTAAAGGTAAAACAAATATTAAAAATTATTTTTAATAAGCAATAATTAAAAATACATTTTTCAGCTTTAGTAGTATTAATTTTTTATAATACCAAAGTTCTGAAATAAAAACATTATTTATACAGTTTTCATAAGAATTTCAAACAAAATCTCTTATTCAAAATTATGTAATAATTTATAATACCTTCAGAATCTATAAATATAACGATATCCGCAATAATGCAATAATTTTAAGTATATCTTTAACGTTTATTAAATTGTAAATTCTAAGAATTTATATTTAATATATTTCAATAATATTTAATAAAATTGTTCAATTTTATAATTTTATACTTTATACAATTTTTATAGATTTTTATAGAAATTATCAATAACACCATTAGAAGTAAAATTCCTACTCTAAAAGTCAACCTGATTATTACTTGTCCTTAATAAAACGATATTGCCTTTCTACTAAATTTATACAAAACTGATAAAATTGCGATATTTAAATCAATGTTACTATTCCAGAAATGCAAAACATTTCTATAAATTAATTAATTGCTAAAGTAATGTTTTTAAGTTCTTTCGTTTCCAATATTATTAAATTACTATAATATTTATGCGAATATTATTTTTTTCATTTTTGCTAACTAAAAAAACTTTTAGAGATTAGATTTCATAATATTATTTGATTTGTTCATTAAATATATATTAGAATTATTAGTTTCTTTTTATAATTTGTTTACAATTATTTTTGTTATTCTGTAACAAGTTTTTAATTTTATTAAATAGTATATTATTTTATTACAAATGTCTTTAAATACTAAATTATGAAATAGTAAAAAGCGTTTTCATAAATAAAAATTACTAAAGGGATGGTAAGTAATAATGTAGCAGTTTAGCTTTATTTATGATTAACTTTAGTTTTCTTTCAAATAATATGGATATAAATTTAAAATGAGATTTGATAATGAATATTTCAGAAACAAAATCTATTCAACGTCCAAAAAGTAGAATGAGTAAAACTACTGAGCGTAAATCTCCAACAAAATTCTTGAAAACTTCAAAAGAAAAATCAAAATTAAGCGACTCTGATGTCGAAAATCAAGCTTATGGTTACAGTGTTACTCCTAAATTAATGCAGCGTCCAAAAAGTCGATCTGGTAAATTTTCTAAGAGTTTAATAAATAGTGATGATGAAAGCCAGGACAAATCAGACTCTGATTTAATTTCGAATCGCAATATAACGGGTATGTTTTATTCATACTTATTATTTATTTGTATTTAATAAAATGCTTCATTTTAATCATAATAATTCTTACCTAGTTAAAAAAACCGATGTTTTATCATTTTTTAGCTTATGCATTAAACAAAAAAATTTAGTTTAGTTTTTATTTTATTCAATCCTTTTTAAATTATTATTAAAAAATATTTATCTATTGTACTTTTCTTAACAACAAAATATGTTTCTATATTTCAATTTATTTATATATTAACTTAAATCTTAATAGTGGAACAAGATGTAATAAAAAGTACCTTTATTATAAATTGTATAGTAAATATAAAAGTTAGATTTAGTTTGGTAGATTTCTTATTCCTTGGCAAATTTAGTCTTATAAATATTAACTCTGTGAAATGAAATTTCATTAATTAATTATTTCTGAAACAAATCTACTTAACATAAAATATCTATAATAGTTAAAGTTAAAACAAATTTTTATAAAAAAACATAAAATCTTTAAAAACTTCAAAAGATAAGATTGAGTTGAACGGACGTATTTAAAATAATAAACAAATCATAAAAAGATATATTTTTATTTAAATATTTAAATATTTTTATTTAAAAATAACATACCTGTATGCATACTAAATAAACTTTTCAATAATGTTTATAAATGTGTATATTTCAGAAACAAGATTTGTTCAACGTTCAAAAAGTAGAATGGGTAAAGCTTTTGAAAG
The DNA here is from genome assembly GCA_018907045.1 of Wiebesia pumilae. Classification (NCBI taxonomy): domain Eukaryota; kingdom Metazoa; phylum Arthropoda; class Insecta; order Hymenoptera; family Agaonidae; genus Wiebesia; species Wiebesia pumilae. Next base: position 133,879 of record JACCHZ010000007.1, read on the forward strand.
TAGATCTCCAGTCAAATTCTTAAAAGGAAAATTTGAACCTAAATTAGAATTAAACGATTCAGATGTGGAGAATCATACAAGTGATCGCAGTTTCAGTCCTAAAATACTTCAGCGTTCAAAAAGTCGAGCTAGTAAATCCTTTAAAGGTGTATTAAACAGTGACGATGAAGAGTACATTCACAAGAAAAAACCTGATTCTGAGTTGATTATAAATCGCTATAAAACTGGTAAATAATGATTTTTGTCAATTTAACTTTCTCACAATATAATCACAACTATTATTATAAATATTTCGATTTTCTAAACTACTTTTTCTATTTTCATATTATCTGCGGTTTTTCTTTCTAAAAATCATTACTTTATTTTATTTAAGTATTTCTTAATAATATAAGAAACATTAAATTCACTTGTATAAAAGTTCTATTTAAATAATATTAATACTACAATCGCATCGTATATTATTTATTTTATTAATTATTCATTCATTTTTCTTAAGTAAGAGTTAATTACGTTAAAGTTTATAAATTATTTATTTTCAAAATAGAATCTTCATACTCAAAAAGTAGACCGAATAGATTAACAAGCAATAAATCATCAGAGAAGTTATCAGCATCTGCTAAAGAAAAATTCATTAACAAATCAAATGATAATTCTGAAACTGAAGCAATTACTAATAATATTAGTATAAAACAATCTTTACGACCAAAAAGTCGAATTCGCAAGCAGTCTCAAGAACTTTCAGGAAGTGATGGTGATGAACTGAAAAGAAAATCTGGTATTGAGTTGGTTTTTTTCAACAAACAAGGTAAGACATCGGGAAATTTTATACAACCCTGTTTAGACACTGATAGACTGATAAATGCATAAATAAAATTCGTCTATCAGTTAAACAGTAAAATTATACAAAAATTAATATTCTGAAAATTTTTCAAAATTGAGAGAATACATAGCTAATATTGAAGAAATATCAAGATATTTCTTTGATAATGATTCGGCAACTCGCGATAATGTACATGAATATACCAGCTATCATAAGTAATTTCTTCGTAAAGTGCTGACAACAATTTTGACAATGAAATATTAGCTTATCTATTTAATCCAACGGATGGTACATGTTAAGTAGTTGTTAAATTTATTCAAGTTTACAAATATAATATTAAATATAGAATTTTTTTATGTGTAACAACATATCAATATTAAAATCGTAAGAAATATCTAATTAATTTTTCAAAATATAATTTATTTTTCTATCAGATATCAATTAAATTATTTAATAAATAAATAAATTATATTTTTATCAAATTTAATCTTTCAAAACTTACAGGTGCTTATCTTTTTTCTTCAATTTTTTTAATTTAAAATGATTATATTTCAATTTAAAAATACTTCGTTTCAAATCGTAACAATTAAAAAATAAAACAACATTTGAAATTTTTAATACTACCTATGAAATTTAAGTTTTATTGTCTTTGTTTATTTAATTAATTAATTTGTTTAAATGGCTCTATTTTGAACAAATACAAGAAAATAAAAGTTAAATATTATAATTAATGTAACAGTATCCATCAGGTAAAATGATCTTTTTATGTTTAAAAGTTAATCAAGTCAGCTTTTTTAGAACAAGTTATTTTTATTCTTATAATCATTTTAATCAACTTATTCAACTTTTAAATGTATTTTAATTTTTTATTTTTTCTTGAATGACTAGTATTACAAAGTTTTAATTAATTTAAAAAAATCATTTCTTTAATATTCATATATATTTAAAATCCTCATATTATTTTAATTAACTTAATTATTACGATTTTCATTTATTGTGTGTATTAATGGTCAAATAGTTTTTATATTCACTATAAATAAAATTATAATTTGATTTATATATCCTGTCTAGTCTAGGTAGTAAAATTAAAATAAAAGTTGATTCTGTGTAAGTTTATAATCACATTCTGATACAACTAAATGAAAAAAGTTAGATTAGTTACATTTTTAAATAATTCACACTACATTTTAAATCAATTGGAATTATTCCAGGTGATGAATTTTTGAAACGTCCACAAAGTAGAATGGGTAATATTTTTAAGTACAAAATTGCAAAACTTAGTAAGCAAAAAAATCCGGAAGTCGAAGTAACTACACCGTTTGAAGAAGTTTCTGAAGATGATTTAGAAGTAGCTGAAATCACTCAAGCATGCAGTATCAATCCTCCGTTAGATATTAGGACAAAAAGTCGAACTGGTAAAGATATTAAAGATATTAAAGATATTAAAGATATTAAAGATATTAAAGATATTACAGATATTACAGATATTAAAGATATTAGAGTTAATAGAGATATTAAAGATATTAACAAGCAGAAAGATGACACTAAAGACATTAAAGAAGTTGAAATTCTGAACAAAGGTAAGTTCGCAATATTATCTAAAAGTAATGAAAGCTGTAATATAACATTTTAATTTATTTCAGAATGTATTTCTCGTCCAAAGAGTAGAATATCTAAAGTATTGAGTTATGAAGAAATAGATACAGATTCAAATCAGCGACCTAAAAGTAGAATTGATAAATTGAAGAAAGAACAAGAATTAGTAACAATTGAATCGCCTGTTAACTTAAGGCAAATAGATATTAAAGAAGTAACGGAAAGCTTACAGGAAAAAGTAAAAAATACTCAAAAGTCAATTATATACTCAGATGAAAGTACTGTGGATACTTTGGATGAAGCAACAAGTCAAGCAAAAGTTTCTGGAAAAGGCTTAGCTCTTTTAGAAGAGTCTTTTAAAAAAGAATTTAAAAAAAAGACATCATTAAAATTTTTATTAAACTCTCGAATCGTAACAGAGGAGTCCGATCTCTCATTTGAGGAAGAAGAGGGCGAAAGAACATTAATAGTATCTACAAATAAAAGAAAAAACAAGGTTACCATTTCACAAAAGGTTTTGCAACATTACGACGAAGTGATTGAATGCGTTGCTAAAAATGTGGAACATTCTTTTTCTCCGACAATAGACCATAATGAAATGTATTTAAATGTAGAAAAGGATGAGAAGACAAATTGTAATGAAAAAATTAAACCTAGAACAACTGATGATTCTCAATTAAATCAATACTGTGATGAAAAATCTCATAATATACCGATATCTGGAGCATCAACATCCAAAGAACAGAGAATATGTAGCGAAAATATTAGCCCTGAAGAAAGTACTACTTCAACTGAGTTGAATTTTGAAAGTTTAGACACAGAAACGTTCGAAATAATGAATAAGAGAAATACAGAATCTGTAAAAAATACAAAATTAATTTTGGAAAAAAACGATTTACCAAATAATACTGTTGTAAATGAGGAATTCGGACAAAGTGAATACGAAAACAAAGATGTACAAAGTGGCAATGAAACTCAGTCCGATGTCGAAATTGAAGATGACATAGATGCTCCATTCACTTATGGAGGTTCTCCTTATGTCATTTTAGATAATCTTGAAGAACAGCCTGAAACTGATATTGTAATAGAAGATGAAAACTTGTGTAAAGATACTATGGCACCGTTTACGTATGAAGGTATGCCGTTACCTAAAGAAGTTGTTGATAGTTGCAGTTCAGTGGGAAGCGGCTCCAAGTATCCCTCACCTGAAATTGAATTACCTTTAGAATCTAATCAAGAATTTAAATCAAAGAAATATATAATTAACAGTTATGAAAAAGTAGAAACGCAAGGGATAATCAATAATGACCAAAGTCAATCTAATTTAGGTGATATAGATAATGATAAAAGAAAAGAAATTAGACTTGAAATGAACAGTGCCATGCAAAGCAATATAAAAGAGCCTGTTTCAAATAAGAAATCTAATGATGATATTAAAGTAAATGCGTATTTCGAAATACCAGATAATAGCACTGAGAAACTTACAAATATTGAAAATTATATCAGTCAACATAATAAAACAGCAAAAGTGGTGCAAAATCAAATAAGGATAGCAGAGAAATCAACTGAACAAAAATTAGTACAATCATCTTCACAAATATCAAAATATATCGATGAAGAGATGATTAAAGAAATTAGTAGCGAATCTGTCGAAGACAGCGGTTCTGAGAGGTCTATGAGATTGAAAGAAGTCGATGAATCAGACGAAGACGAAGCAAGATCTAATAGCCCAACCAAAATGAAAGGTCGAAAGCGAAAAAGATCAATCGAAGAAAGGCGTATACCACCGAGGCAACGAAGAAGTTCCAGAGTACTAGAAGAAAATCTTAATTTCTCTCCTAAGCGCGGAGTAAAAATAGATGAAGATACGCCAATAAAGAAGGCTCGTGGTAGGCCACCGCTAGCTTCTACAAAGGCTCGAAAAATCGAAATCCAGCCTAAGCGTACCTTAAAGAGGAAATCACCAATGAGCATCGAAGAGATGAAATCGTGTAAAGTACTTGTTGTGGATTGTAAATTTAATTTGCTGCAATTTAATGTAAATCCCAGTGTTTTGCGAAAAGCAGGCATATCTAGAATTAGAAATTGGAAATCAATCTTTTTCGACAACTCAAATTTTAATCAGAAAGAAACTAGTAATGTTAGTAAACAAAGGGAAGATGGTGTATATTTTCAACAAAAACAAATTCATATTGAATCTCAGAGGAAAGATATGAAATCTGATTTTGAAAAAAAAGACATTCTAGAAACTAATGAATATGAGAAGCTTAATAAAAATAAAGTGGATAAAGGAAAAACCTTAGAAATAAAACATCCTACAAATTTTTCTTATAATAGTAAAAATTCTACTGAAGTTGAAGAGATTAGAAAGAGAAGAAGGACTTCAACGTCTGACGAAAAGAATGAAACAGTAGTCGCGTCATTTATAAAATCTAAAAATACGATTGAAGAACTTAAGATCATGCCTATTAAACAAGGGTCGATAAAAACAACAGCTAATATTAGTACTGTAGGTACCTTGCTAGAGTCCCACCAAGAGAAGAAAAATCAATTATATCGAAGAGAAGATAAATCAATGATAAAAGCTCAAGTAATAGTGGAAAAAATGATCATTCCAATAAAAAGTTACAATAATGAGATTGAAAAGCCCAGTTCAAGTGTTGAGGTCGAGGAGAAGAAGCCAAATAGGACTTCTTATACGAATCACAAGGGTCCGATATTAAATATAAAGGTAAAGAAGACATCTATCAAGAAGCAAAAGTAATGTAGAAAATTAACACGACGGTGACAAACCCATTATCACTGAACTTAACGATAACAAACTTTAATGCTTAACAGAACAGTGACAAATTTATTGAAAGAAAATGTAACTAAACTGAACTGTGACAAACCATAAAAGCGATTAGAGTTAAAATCAGATGTGATAACTCCAAAACCTCATTTTAGAAGTAATAAGGTCCTATATTTTAGGTTTACAAACTTAAATAATTATGTAATATAATGTTGTTTCATATTGAATAGAAGTTTTGCAAATGAATGGAATCTTCATTTGACGTACTTAAAAAATTAAAGAAAGTTATATTTTTTGTTTTCTTTCCATAAAAAAAACTTTTATGTTCATTTTAACTATTTGTAGATCGACGTTTTAAATTATGAAGCATGTTCGTAGTATAGTTTTTAATAAAAGTTAACGAGTTTGTAGAATTCCTAGCTTTAAATCATTACACATTCCTCTGTCCTATCCCATTTAAGATGAAAAGAAAGTATTATGTGAAAAACTTTCAGCTTGCGTAACTTTTATTAATAGCAAAGAAAATCTACATTAACGTAATAGTTTTATGCGGAGTAACAATTATCGTGGAAACGGATGAGATAAAAAAGGGTGATTTGGTTCGATGAAGAATTCGTACGGATTTTAGGTTTTCGAAGACACATTTTTGGCAGCAAGTGATGATGGATCGGTTTATCGCTACGAAATTGCAACCAATACGTTGCTAAATATCTTCAAGGGGCATACAGCCGCTGTGACATGTCTTTGCGTAGCGCGCTTCGACACCAGTGACGCTTCGAAAGAATTACTCTATTCTGGATCATTAGATGCAAGTCTTCGCTGCTACAATATAAGGGTAAGAAAAGTAATATTTTTTAAGATGATAGGAGCGATTTTAAATAATTCAAAACTGAACTATGAATAGATTAATTGCCTTAAACCCACAAAATATTATTACTACTAAATAATATTAAGTAATTATATATAGAAGTATGTATAGAATTATGTATACAATAAAAGTTAGAAACGATTCTATTATTATTTAGAATTGAATTTATTAATTATTTCGAAGTGCAATATAATAACTGAACAAATTTTTACAGACTGGCTTAGAAATCCAAGTAAGCGAAGTGGGAAGTGCTGTTCAATGCATGGACCAAGCTTGGGGATTAATTTTTATAGGCACTAAATCCGGAAGCATATCACGTTTTAATATTAAGGTATATCCAATTTTATAAATAAATGCGAACCTTAATATTCGTAATAATGCTGTAAAAGCCTTTGGTATATATTATACTTTACATTATTATATATTACATTCCCATTTTTAAAATTAGATTTCATTTTATTAAATAAATTAATTAATAACGCAATTTTTTTCAGTCTGGTTACTTAAAGCCGGATTCGATTCAATCGTCCGATAAGCCCGTTATGGCATTAAAAGCAACCAACGAAGGTGCGAGAAGAGTACTAATAGTGGCCTCCCGTAATCAGAAGCTCAGTATTCGAGACGCGATAACGGGGCTTGTACTACGCACAATAAGTGGCCAAAAAAATTACACCATCTACAGTCTTCTCCGAGATCACAGTTTGATTTATTGTGGAACAAGCAGTACGTCAATTCCAGTTTTTGACTTTATTGTAAGTATCAATAACACGATTTAAAATACGAAATATTCACCCATAATACAATAACTTTTAACTGTATTATTGAAAAGATCTAGATTTCAATAGATCGCTTAAAAACAAAACAAATATTTGTGCCCCAATTGTTACAAATATATGTAAAATCTATTACGTTCGTATCAATAAACAGTTATAAAGATATCGTATACTATTTATAAATTATTGTTGTTGTTGTTTCTTATTTAAAGCATTTTATTATTATTTTAGAGTGGTGAACAAATAGTACAATATAACGCAAGTGTCGGAATCGTATGTATGTGTTTGCTTAAAAGACTTCTTTTTGCTGGATGCTATGATGGCAACATTTATGTATTTGACACAAGGGTAAGAAAAAGTTTAATAGATTTTTATAGTTCGGTCTTCTGCTATAAAATTAGTGATTAACTTTATATTTGTAGAATCACAGTCTTGTGTGCAGTATACCTGGACCTGGAAACATGTTATTAAGTATGGAGCTTGTAGATAGAAAGGTAAGAAGCTCACGATTAAAACTTGTTTCGAGATTTATTTAAGCCTAATTTTAAATACATATATATATAATTTGAAAGATCATAAATAACAATACGTAATGTTTTCTCTTTTACAGATAATTGCAGGAAGCAAAGATAAAAACCTTCATGTTTGGGATATGCCTGAACAAATACTGGAGGTGCTGGATGAACAATTGTAACGTAGATATTGCAAAAGGTGAATCTAGTCATCTATTGAACTCTTCACATAGCAAAACTAAGGAAAGAAGAACGTTAATCCAGCATTAACGGTAGCAAGAAGTAAAACTACTGCCGCGGCTCGTAAAGCTCGCAACATAGCAGTACCATATGAAATTTAAATTCCGAAAATACGGAATAAATTGTGTATAAAATGAAGAAACGAATAAAATGAAAAATTATGAAAGCAAGGACTTACTCGAAAGCTATTATAAAAATGTACATAAGGACGCGTACGGTATAAATAATAAACGATATGTACAGAAATAAGTGTACAGACGGTAATCGTGAGAAAGGATAATATTTCGATGCAGTCGCGTATGCAGTATAGAGTATAGAGTATATAGTATATAGTATATAGTATATAGTATGCATCTCGAGGTACCCTTAATTCTATCCAATGTAACTTTAGCAGCGATACAATATAATCTTAATCTGTAGATTTATTCAATCGAATTTAGAAGTCTTCGTTTCTTTTACATTTTATCATATAAGGAGGATCCGCACAATGGTCGCATAACTGTGTCTTTATTCATTCGAAATTGAATATCACCACAGTAATAAGACTGAAGCGATTCGACAAATAAATAATTAAACTGGCGGACCCTCAAACTAGCGATAAACCGAAGGAACAGACGATGTTACTAGGCCGTAAAAAACGATTCTCAAAGTGTCACTTTACTACTAAAAAGCTTTACATAAGTTCTTTGTTATTATCTCAATTTGAATAAAAAGCAAGAGAAAAGGAATATAAATAATTTGACAGCGATATATAATGTCAACATGAATATAGTTAGTAGGTATGTTTAAAAATTGTCATTTCCATGTACAGTGTCCGTTTCATATAAAAGCATTATTCGCTTCGAAATTGCGAATAATTAAAATAAATATTGTTTTGCGTGAATTGTAACAAAGTACGATTTTTGTAATTTGTAAACAGTAAATTTCATTAATGCGAAAAGATATGTATCCGATTTTTATACAGTTTCAAAAAAAATAGAAAGGTACATTGTAGATGTGAAATGACGACTTGTACCATTTGCTCGTGCATTGTTGTATTTTGTATAATGTAGCTCGTCCAACTACATTATGTCAAACGTGTAAAAAGATAAGCTAAATAAAGCAGTGATTTGTTTTTTTATTTTATTTTATTTTTTTTATACATGACTATTCGCTTGTTAGTAGTAAGTAGATATATAAAAACACACTAAATATGTATATGCATACATATATAATGTAATATGTGAACGTGTATATGTATATAATAGCATGCGTGTTTACATGTATGTATATTTATGTACATATATATGTATGTATGTATATTATATATATTAAGCAAACTATTTCTTTATTCACTAAGGAATGATAACTTGATAAAAACGTACAAATTTTATGCTATGAATATCGAAAATTTCACACGGACATTTATCGATTGAAGTACACGTTGTAAACAAGTTTTGTTAAAATAAACATTTTTAAAGTGTAATTTCATTCATCAAGTCATTTCTTATATAGATAATTATCGCGTTTCAATAATAAATTAGTTATTTAAAAAATATATTTCTTATTTATTTTAAACATCTATTCTTAATAAAATATATTATCTGCAGATCATGTGCTATGTATGTAGCATATGCACATGTACATGTACACACCTTTTAAAATTATAATTTAAAAGTTAAACAATTTTTAAGTAAACTGTTCTACTTTTAAAGTTTTTACTTTTATTTTCTATTTCAGATAAACAATTTAATAAAAATGTAAGAAAATTATAGAAGCTAAGGATCTTCTAAATTCGTGGACAATAAGAATATTTACAACATGATTGTTAAGTTATTTTTCTATTTAATAAACTTTGTTTAATTCAGTTATTATCTTTATTATTTTTATTTTTGACATTATACTTTATTGAAAGTGATAATTCTAATATTATTTACGGATTTTAAATTTGACTAAAAATTTTATTTATATTTAATAATGTAATGCATATTTTAATATGTCTAGTAATAAGTTGGAAAAACTGATAAAGTTACTAGATCATAAAAATAATATTTACAAAAACGAGATTTTCTTACTTACATAATTTATATGCTTTTTTATTATTTTGATTTATATCTAAAATAATTGAATCAAACTAAAATGAACTTGGTGTGGAATATTAAAAATGTGCTTAAAAATAGTTATTTACATTTACAATATTATGATTTTCATATAAAAACGGGACAAAGGTTTCAAATTAATTAATTATATTATCATTTATATAAAATAAATAACTTATAAAAATATTAATTTTATGCATATCTAAAGAACTCATTATACATTAAAAACACGTTTGTAGTTTAAGATTTATAAAATTTGCCTTATCAATGTTCTTATCAGTTTTATTAGCTTAATCTAGTAAAAATTACAATAAAAATATTGCATATCTGACTCTTTGATAATTAATGTAATCTTTGCTCGTGATTTAAAAAATAATAAATTTAAACTAATATTATTTGTTATAGTATTGATAAATTATTTGAAAAAGGCATAGCTTGCAGTTTATAAAAATGACTGGCAGATTATTGATGAATCTTAAGTTGAAAAAATAGTTGATATCGATTAAGTCTAAAATAATTTCAATAGCTCTGAATAAACAACAATAAAGTATCGAAGAAAATACTTGATAATTTTTGTTTTCTGCTTGGGCTGAAATAATCCAGATATGAAATAAGAATTTGCACTTTTTGTTTTTCACAACGTAGTTCGTCAAATGAAATTATGAAAAAAAAAAGTTTAAGGAAACATGCTAAATAAACAAAATTAAAAAAAAATAATTTCCAACTCATCTATAATATACTTATAAATTTGTATATTCTAATAAGCTATTTTTTAATCAATATTTACACTTGTATTATTATAGTAATATAGTATATTAGATAGTAATAAAAACGACCTATACGTTTATTTAACGAACAGTTTTATGTTCTTATTACGTAAGTTAATATATATATATATATATATATATATATATATATATATTTCTTTAATACGTTTTATCAAATTTAGTTTTATCGGATATCCATAAAAATATTTTCATAATGCATATCGATTGTGAAATAATAATCAGTTAATAATGGTTACATAACTTATAGCGCTGACAAAATACGAATAATATATATGAAGTAATTTACACTTATACTTTTATTTCATAGACTTAATAAATTATTGAACTTAAATATCAGTAAATATCTTTATCGTAAGATAGCAATAAGTATATAAGAAAACAAGTATGTGCGCAAAGTATGAATTTGTCATGTGCGCATCATTCTTCATTAAAAGATAAAAGCACGTTTCTCCAAAATACATTGTAGATATTAACATAGTAAGAACATTAGACTAGAAATGGAAATTTTATTTCAATTTTTTGCTATTCGTTCTATTTAAGAAAAGTGGTGACTTTAGCTTAGTACATATTGTTGTTTATCTTAACTATTGTGATAGTGTTAACGTTAATATTTTTATTAAAAGTGACTATAAAGGGCTATAAAAGGTAAATAGATTCCATTTTTTTTCAACTCGATTAATCGCCATCTGCTATGCTGTTTTCATTTACAAAATAGTATATAGGCAATCGTCTTAAGATATTTTTATAGAGGGTGTTTTAACTTTGCGCATTAAAAGAATTTTATTAGTTTTCATTTTAACAGTATTAACGAAAGATATTCGCTTAAACCACTTTGTCTTTTAGCTACTTGTAATTATTGTTGCTGACAACTAATAAATAAACATATTAATAGAGAAATGGAGGAGGCTTTTATTTTAAATGGACCGGAATTTTCATTCAAATTTCCAAAGGGATTAACTATGGGACAATTAATATACAATGAATTATCAGCACATGGGAAAAAAGTTGCACAAGTAAGATTTAATAAAGTAATTATTTAGTGTAATAAATGAGATTTTATTTGTATTTGGATTTTTCAGATTCAATCTGAAACGAATGAACAATTAAATTTCAATCAATTACTTGATCAAAGTCGTAAATTAGCTATATATTTAAAAAACAATAAAATCGCAGTAAATGATAGAATAGCTATTTGCAGTGAAAATAATCTCAATTTTGCTATTCCTGTGTGTGCATCTATATTTGTGGGTGCTACGATATGCCCAATAAACCCTATGTACACAAAAAATGAATTCAAACATACATTAAATATTTCAAAACCAAAATACATATTTCTCTCTCCTTTATCATTAGAGCACATAAGATATGCTCTAAAAGAATTGTCTTGGTCACCTACTTTGATATTAATATTTGGTAATTCAAATGAAAATATTCCTAATATTAAAAAAGTAATCAAAAACATACCATTATCAAGTGTAAAAAGTTTCACAATTACTAACGTTGAAACTGATAAACGAATAATGGGTATATTATGTTCAAGTGGAACAACTGGACTTCCCAAGGGAGTTATGTTAAGTGAAAAAAACTATTTGACAACATTGCAAAATTTATTAGATCCATTTACAAATTTTGTGTCAAAGGATCAGCGACTACTGCATTTATTGCCTTTCTTTCATACCTACTGTTTCAATACTCTCATTATAGGACTGATTGTTGGGTCAACTGCAATTATTTCGTCTCATTTTAATGAAAAAACATTCTTGAACAATATAGAAAAGTATAAAATTCAAACTTTAACGCTTGTTCCACCCCTTATGGTATTTTTAGCAAAACATCCCCTTGTAGAAAAGTATGATTTATCATGTGTACATACTATATGGTGCGGAGCAGCTCCTCTTTCATCTGAACTTGAAATGGCAGTTAAAAAACGATTAAAGAATTCAGTAATTAGACAAGGCTATGGAATGACTGAGTTAACATTTTGTGTAATAAATATTCCAGTACAAACTAATAAGCCTGGCAGTGCTGGAAAATTAGTAGCTGGTATTTCAGGTATGTAAATACACTAAAAAATCACAATTAAAAATATTTTATATTTTTTAATTTATATTTGATTTTGTTATTTTTAAATTACTTTGATTTAGTATATCAAATATTTTGTTTCCCATCAAACAAATTTGACGAATAAAGCAAAATTAAAAAATAATTGATTCGCATTATGTATTTACAAATACAATTACCTCAATAATTTCAGCTAAAATTATACCAGTAGATGAGAATGAAAAATGGTCTAATAAAACCTTAGGCCCTAATCAGGAGGGTGAATTATGCTTTAAAGGTGATTTAGTAATGATGGGGTACTGTGGTGATGCAGCATCAACATCTGCAACAATAGACAAAGATGGATGGTTACATAGTGGTGATATTGGATATTACGACGAAGATGGTTTCTTTTACATTGTTGATAGAGTGAAGGAACTTATTAAATATAAAGGCTTTCAAGTTGCACCAGCAGAACTTGAAACTATTTTATTAACACATCCAGAAATTAAAGATGCTGCGGTTGTCGGTTTACCAGATGAACATGCTGGTGAATTACCATTAGCATTTATTGTCAAACAACATAATGCAAACATTACTGCTGACGATATTATAAAATACATTGAAGGTAGGATTTATTTTTTTAATTTGTTAAAAAAAGTAATTTACTACAAACAGATGAATTTCATATAGTAGTTAAACATTTTTAAACTATTTTAAATTTTCATGTAAGTGAAAATGATTATTAAAAAGAACTTCTTTAAAGTATTTAATAAATAAATAAAATATATTTAATTGTTCTTTAAAACAAATTTACATATAATTACAAATATTTACAAAATGTCTAAAATATTTACCAATTAAAAAAATCCATAGTCTAGAAAATATTTACTTTCAATAGATATCAATAGTTTCATTTTAATTATAGTCAATTATTATCTCAAAATAATACATTTTAATAGTATAATTTTTCTTATTGCAAGTATTTATTATTATAATTTTTTACATTATAGAGCAAGTGTCAAGTTATAAAAGGCTTCGAGGAGGAGTTCGATTTTTAGATTATATTCCAAAAAATCCAAGTGGTAAAATACTCCGTCGAGAATTGCGCAATTTATTAAAGTCTAAATTGTAAATAAACTTACAAGTTTTTAATTGAATATTTTGATTTTAGTTTAATCCAATAAAAGCTAAGTCATTTTTATTAATTAAATAATATATATCTATTGTTGAAACAGCACAATAATGTTAGAAAAAATTTTTATGATTGTTTCGAAATGAAGCTCTTTATATACATACAGTGTGTATATATATTTATATTTATGTAGACATGCACACATAAAATACAAATAAAAATAAATAAATAAATAAATATACGTATACTTATTTATTTATTTTTTTTATTTATATTTATATATGTAGCCATTTCTACTGTTATAATAAAATTGATTGTCGAAAACTAAATTTATACTAGTCTTTGTTTTATCTCACTGGGAATCCGTGTAAGATACCATTGGTGTTGTTGACCCGGGGCTGTAGCTAAAACTCCTCCTGTATTAGAATAACTTGTTTTAGCATTGTATGAATATTTTTCTCCATGAAGATTTGTTAAAGTGCCGCCTGCAGCCTGTAAAACTGCTTCTGGTGCACAGGTATCCCATCTCTTGCAGCCTTTACTGGCAAAAACATATGCATGGGCTTTTCCTTCTAGTAAGAGTAGAACCTGAAGTAATTTGAATATTTACAATTAACTTTTTTAGTATGAAAGTACCTATCTTTTTCACTTATAATATCAATACCTTGTAACCAGCACCACCAACGCGTAAGATTTTAGTGGGTTCCAAAGCATCCAAAGCACCTTGCACAGTACTATCCCAATGTGAACTTAAAAAATGATATATTCCTATTAAATACACACATATATATATATGCATGTGTGTATATACGTTCTAATATTATTTACGAAGCTTATTTTTACAAAAAAATTCTTAAATGCATGAAAACAAAAAGTCTGTATTAATTTAATGGTTTTATTCTATATTTTACCGCGTTGTCGTAATAATTCGTTCGTTATCAGCTGGTGGAATTATTTTGAATCCTCCAATCCCAACTCCATCAATGCCCCATATGGTTCTTCCCCAAGTACCTTTTTCAGAATTTTTGAAATATGGTTGATGAATAATGCCTCCGACTGCTCTATCTTTAACAGCAATACCAACTAAAACAGTTACATGCTCTACAAGACCCTGAGTATATTCTGAAGTTCCTATAATTAATATGGTAAATTTTATTTTTATATAAAATATAAAATATATTATTTAAAAAATGCTTAATAATTTACTAATTAATAAATGAAAAGAAAAATTAAAGTTAAATTAAAATAAATTAAAGAAAAATGAAAAAAAATTAAAAGAAAGTTTACTTTTAAATCATTAGTCTATTATAATAAATATATTTAAATTTTATGATATTAAAAAAAAATAGTATTATATAAAAACATATAATAAATCACAAGGAGTAATACATTTACCATCTAAAGGATCCACCCATACACAAAGATCCTCAGAATTAACATTTTCTAAATAATTAGGGAGATTTATGGTTAAAACCTCTTCATCCATTTCAGTGACAACCCAATCAGATGGTACTTCACAATTGGAAGGCTCCTCTTCACCTATAATTGTAATATCTGGAAACTGTTGGCTCAAAGAAGTCAAAATACATCTTTGCGCTGATCTATCAGCTTCAGTTTGTAAATCATTCTTTCCTTTATCTACAATATTTAATTCTCCTTGGCTCATCACATCTCTTATGATTTTACCAGCCCTTTTAGCTGCTATCACTGAAGAAGCAACCAAATGAGTTACTAACGCAACACTTTGTGCCATTTTTCACTATTTGACTTATTTTTAAATATCTTTAGACAATCTGTAAACAAATAAAAAAGAAAAGATATTCAAATATAAAAAATCATGTTAAATAAAAAAATTCATAAAAATATTAAACAAAAAATCTTATGATTTAATAAATCTAATGAAAACTGTTTATTAAATGAGTTCATTTAAATAAAGTTAATTATCATATTTTAGTGCGATATACTTTAAAAGGTTACTATAATAAAGTAGAAAGCTTAATACTACTTGGTAAATAATTACCGAGTATTTTCAGTTGTTTTTTAAAGTAAATTTAAAGTTTTTACAATAAGCTTTATTTAAAAATAATAATTCAATACTATAAATAAAATATTTCACATATTAACATGACATAGAAAAATGTATATTAATTATAATTATTGAATAATTTTATTTCTAACTTTCAGATTTGTAAATAAACCATGCAGTCGTTTATTTCGATAAATCGCAACGACTTTTAATTAATTACAAGATTACGTGAACTTTTTAATCGAATAGCAAAAAATAAATGAATCACAAAATCTCAATAAAGTATAAGTTTCCAACAATGATCAGATTATACGTAATGATTTTTATTAAAATACTTATATTACATAAAGGAGCATAAGCTTCTACAGATATATTTTATGAGTTGTTTGAATAGCAGTCTGATAAAATAATTTATTGACAACGTATTATTACAACTACAATATGTAAATTAAACTATAATTCCCAGTAATTAAAAAATGTGCATACCAAATTTAATGTATTTTTAAATTTGATTAAAATATGGTCGATTATGTATCAGTCGAATTTATCGATACATTTTTATCAATTTAGAAATTGTCACTCGGCTGTATACAACCGTACAGTACAGTACGGATATAATTAAACTGAAACAGAAATGAGTTGAGAAGGTTGTCAATCTAATGTTAAAGTGTGACGAATTCGATGAAAGTGCTCCTAGCGGTTAAGCTTTTGAACCATATTACGTTTTTTGTGGGTATGAAAAATATTTATTGACTAGAAGAGACGCAACTACATCTCGGTCCCTAAAAAAGAGCCAGACATATTATAATATACTCCAAAGTAATCACTCTAAATAATGACAATGATAATTGATTTAGTCCCTGAGTAAATGGAGCAATAATCATTTTAAGAGCTTTATTTTATCCATGAAGTCGAAAGCAACATTTTAGAAAATTAATTAATTACAATCAACAATACATAAATCATTCCTCAAAATCTGAAAATGAACATTAAGTTTCTAAAACTCTTATCAATAACTAGTGTGTTTATTTTAATTCTTAAATTAATCACTATTTTTATAAAATATCATATTTAGATCTTTATCTGTTTTACATTATATTTTGAAAAAATTCTAAATCTTACTAAATTTTGAAATTTATACTATTAAAATATACTATAAGTATTAAACATATAATATAATAATAATTAAATGTACTTCAGTACAATCAACTTATATAAATAAAATAATGAAACGATGCTGATAAGTGATTAAAACATCTTCACAGTATAGCTCACAAGCTCTGCGATTTATTATGTTTTAAACACAATGCATCATACGAGCAATATAATCAATTTACTTATTTATTAATCGATAAGCCTACGTTCGTACAAAGATTCTCTTAAATATCAATATGGTAATTTATTTTTGTGAAAAGGGCATCATCTGCTGTACAGCTAATTTAATGGCTTTAAAATAAAATTCTATTTAAATTAAAAAACGTGTAGGAATTTTTTTAAATGACACCCAAACTATTCGGTACCCGTTTGATTCGTTTTTTAAATATGATCTGGTAAATCACCGTTTGATCAACGAAAAAACTATATAAGATGAAAATGTAATGAGAAAGTGTTAAACGCCAATTTAAAAATTTTATGTCAAAACTATAATCTCTTTTTTTTAAACAATATTAATTAAAAGAATAGTGTCAAAAATTATCGTAAAAAATAATACTTTGTAATAAAAATCATAAAGGAATGTCAATTTTCTTTCATTTTTAGAATATGTATATATATTTTTTTTTTTAATTTTTCGCATTATTATATTAGTATTTTGAAATAATTCATTAAAATAGAATGCCTTTTCAATTATTTTCATTACAAAAATTATATTTTTATTCATACCTTCATTTTTAGAGGATACTTTCGCCCTTTTAAGTCTACATTAGCAGGCAAAGAAGTTAAGTACGACTCATTAGTGGTCGACAGGAGAAAATCATGCGTCATACACGCGCTTTTTTCAGATCAGAAGCTTCGATTTTGCGCCAAATATAAATATAAGTTGCAAAATCGTTCATTCTTAAAAACGAAGTCAATTAAAAGAATGTTGCTTAAAATTATTCTAAAGTAATACTGGCATAAATATAATATGTCGTTAAAATAATAAATAATAGTGTGTTTGTAATAAATGTTTTAAGATGTCCTATGCCTGCAAACAAATTGGTTCTATATTAGAAATAGAAAAGCAAAAAATATATCTGTGAATTGAGATAACGTCGAGATAGTATCGGTAATATAAGACTCTGAGTCATTTATCTTGCCAATCCTTCGAGCCATTATTCATTAAAAAATATTAATTTTGAAGTCTGACGATTTTGTAAGTCTCTTTCCTCTTCTATTAGAAAATACTAATTATTGCATTAAAATTGAAACATACCAATACTGATTTTTCCCACCACTATTGATTTTCCCAAATTATTATACGCTTTGAAACTTCACTGTTTAAATTCGACTTTATTGTGGAACGAAAAAAGTAAACGTATAAAATAAAAACTATATGTTAGAAACACTTAGCAACTTCTTGACAAATTACTTGTCACGACAAATGAAACGAAATATCATTTGTAACTCAGAAAAGAAAATCGGTTCCTATACAATATTTAAAATAAATTTCAAATAATCACTTTCCAAGGATCGATACACACAGGTAATACGAACTAAAACAACATGTACCTACAATCCTTGACACTTCAATAGCAAAGCACGAATCTGGACTTTAACCTTGTAATTAAAAAAATAAAAATGTCTATAAAGTATTGTTATTTTATTCTGAAAATATATTCCTTTATAAAAAGTTTATTATATCAATAAATACCTAAATTAATTAAAAATAATGTAATTAAGAATAAATTTCTTTATTACGATTGCTTTACAGCTAAAAACAATAATTTATTTATTATTACATCTTTTAAAAACAATTTAATATCAGATAGATATTGATAAAAATGCAAATCACTTAAAGAACATTTTATATTTACATTAATAAAGAGAATAATTATATCTCAAAAAAGACTTTAGTTTTGGTTTTAAAAATCTTAACTAAAACTTATAATAATTACTACATGAAAATATTTCCATACTTCTTTTTTAATTTATTATCAAGGTAATATGCATGGAAGTGAGAATGCAATATATAATAACAACGGTCATGAAGTTAGTAAAGTTCGTATCAATAATATATATGCTACCATCCTGAATGCTAAAAACATAATGATCCTTTTTCACTTTTTATATAATTGATAGTAGATTTAATATATCCAGGATGGTGGTGGTAGACTCTTGGAATTGATTCATTCTTTGAGATAAAACATTTCTCTCATTACCCACTGAATTGAAAATATTGTCATAGTTACTAACAGTTTGCCAAAAACAAAAAATTCACTGTTTAATGCAAAGTATCTAAACTTGTAAATAATAGAAATGTGTGCAACGGTTGATTAATAAATTATTTTACTTACCAAAAATTTTAATTTACCAATATATAAATAGTTTTGCTAAATGTATGTAATAATATAGTTTTTAAAAATGTTAAGATGTCAACGATTACTGCTGCTCGCTGTCTTCACGTAAATGCTCAGACTTCAATTTTTTAATTCCTTGAAAAAGCTGACGAAACTTCCGCATTACGGTATACTTGCGATATGCATACATTTGCGCTTTCGAAATAAATAGTGGAATAGTTTTTACATTTTACATTTAAGTTGAACGAATCTTGATAAATTTGTTAACTCATAATAAATAATTATTAATTAATTTATTAATGTCTAATTAATTATGCGTAATTGTAATCTTCTTCCCATCCTTAAAATGAATATTGTTTATAGAAAGATGTATAAAACAGATGTAGATTATTTCTTTTTATTGCAGAATTAGATTTCGTGCATAATCTTGGTTCTTAACTTTACCAGCTCCCCTACTCACATATGAATTTATGCTTATACGATGATCCACCTTTAGGAAAGATGCATTTGTACAGAATTCATTCAACTCAGCTTGTTTTATATCCATGAGCTAATATATAAGTACACAAAATATATACTTGGAAATAAGTGAGAATGGTAACCTCTCGAGTACTGTTAAAATCCAAAGCCTACCTAATTATAAATAAGTCATTGTTTTCGAAGCTAAAGAAAAGAAATTCGAATGATAAACTTGAGCTGTTCTTGCCGGTTCTTTGACGGGGATGAAATTTTTATACTTTACTATCCAAAATGAACGTGTAGAACAGGAGCAGACCGACTGCGTAAAGTTGAAAAATCCCCAGAAGTGATCACACACACACACGCGGCTCACACAAAACTCACTAAATCGCCACTGCACTTGGCCACAGGTCTACCACCTACACCTACCATACACTTGCTATGGATACTTCTAAGGGCTAAACATTATTTTATTTAAACCAATACCGATTTTATTCTGAAATAAGAGTAAGATAAGTAAATCATTATTTAAAATCGAAGAAACTAATTGGATAGTTATTTAACAATAAAATAATAATTAATTTAACTATTGATAAAAAGAAAATTAATAATCTAGGTGAAAATAAAACTAAGGTTATAGCTATAATTAAAGCTGTAGCTTGCATTTAAGCTTTGTTATAATATTTTTTCTATTTATAATTACTCACATTTTCTACTACATTGCATAATTATTTTATTTCAGATTAATATATTTTAAACGGTAAATATACACAAATAAAATTAAATAAAATGTTACATCGAAAACTTCAACAAAGTTATAGTAGTTGGACTATTAACATACGTAAATACATTTTGATAGATCAAATTATACAATTATCGAATAGAGCACAATCTGATAAGATTTATTCAATTAATAGAAAAGTACATGATTTTTTAAAACAAAGCAATATAGAATATTTTGCAGATAAAATATCAAAGAAATATTTACAAAGGAATTCTAAATCAAAATATCTACTTTGTTTGGCAGATCCCTACACTGCTAAAACTATAAGTTCTATGATTTCAAAACATTTATCAAAAAATTCATCCTTTGTAATCGAATGTAATCCAGGTTTAGGATTATTAACACAAGAATTATTAAATAATGGAGTTTCTTTTATTCATTTGTATGAAAAATGTGAAATATTTTATAATGAAAATAGTCCTTTATCAGTACTTCTTACTAAATATAACAAGAAATTAAGCTTAACAAAAATGAATTTTTTTGATATTTGGATACATTTTCTAAGAGATAAGCATTCAGATAATAATCAGTCAGACATATTTTTACCTAAATTTTCAAAAATAAGTTGGACAAAAAAAACATCTTTTGAAATAATATCAACTGTTACAAATAGAAACTTTTTCACATTATTAGTACTTAATTTTTGCGAGCAAACAAATATATTTGATAATAGAAGACCAACATTCTTTATAATTGTTTCATCTTTAATTTGGATGGTGTGTATTGTTTCCTTTTTCAAACAAAATTAAGTAAGATAATATTTATGTTGCAATAATGAAATTAATAAAAACTCCAAGCTCAAGTTAGCATTTGCTTTATCAGTATTATTCAAACAAATGTTTGATGGTTTGTAAATTAAATATACTTTACACATTCAAATTATTTAAAATTTTTAATATTTTAAATAAAAATAAAAGGTAAAGCTTATATAAAGTTTATAAAAAATTATTTATAAATATCACATTTATGAGAAAGGGAATCATATCTATTATAATCAAATATTACTAAAAAAATGTCAACAAAATACATTTAAATATTATTTCAGAGGCTAATGGTTACTAATAAAGATAAAAAAAAAATTCGATATTATTCACATTTTAATGTGATACTACACCTCTTTTTTAAATTCGAAAATCTTGGTGAAGTGTCCAGGACTTCTTTTATACCATGTCCCAAGCAAAATGTAGATAAATCCAATGGTTCCATGATTGTTATCAAACTAAAGCAAAAGCAAAAACTGAAGTCTTTACTTTTAAAGGAAGATTTGAAGGCATTCTGGTTTTTCCTTAAGCATTGCATGAGATCTAGAAAAACTAGAGTTATAAAAGAGCTTGAGTAATTTATTTGTAATATATATATTTTAATACTTGGTGCACATTTAAATTTATTGTATTACAGGAATATTGTGCCTGGTTGTGGTTTAAGATTAATTAAAGAGGATATAAATATTTGTACAACATTTAAAGAATTGACTCCTAAACAGCTTTTGAAAATATTTAAAAATTTTAGATCATGGCCAGAGTATGACATGAATTTATTCTTTCCACATATAACATCTGTTGAAGAAGAAAAGGTACCATTATAAGTATATAAATATATTTTATTAATATTGTTAATATAAATTAATTTAGAGTAAAAATATTAAACAGGGTGTCTACTGATTCTTAGAATTTTGTAAATCCTTAAAAATCTATAATTTATTTTTAGTACTCTTTCAATTCTTATAAAATACTTAAAGAATTAAACAACTAACAGTCCTATATATCCTAATATAGATGCTATTTTTCCATTGATCATAATTTACAGATAAAATTGACATTGTTTCTTAATATTTACTGGTTAGTTATTTTGAAGTTTATATTTTAATTATACAACGAATAAAAGATGAATAATTAAATTAACTTTTTTTATACATTGTAAAATTTAATATTTGTTAAAAGCTTGATATGTGTAATAATGCAATAATAATTCGATGTATAGAAAATTCTGATAACAAAATTACAGTTTTAAGAGTCATGATAAAGGGTAGTTTTGCAGAACACAATTTTCTTTGATTTTATAAAACTATTCTGAGACATTTTTCTAAAATAGCATTTTACTGTAACAAAAGTTATGATTAGTCAAGTTTTCAACTAACTGTAACATATTCATTTAAAAATAGTATTCAACAAAAATCTTTAAGCATTTTTTATCAAAAGTTATATTTAATAATATTTAATAATATAGAAGAAATGTATATTGCAAAAAATAAAATCTTCCAATTAATAAAAGTTATTAATCAATTCAGATTTTTTGTGACAACTATTCAAGATATAATATTTTAATAACTACTGCATTCATAATTTACTTGTAGCATCAAAATTATTATAATATTGAAGGAAATATTAATATTAATTTTATAAACATTTCTAGCAACCTTTTTGTTTTAAGACAAACAAAAATTAAAGAAACATAAAGAGCAAAAACAAACAAGATTAAGAATAAAATATTATGTTAAGTTATTACAACAATAATATTTTTATTTCTTTACTTAACAATCTATAGATATTGAAAAATTATTAAATATGTATAATAAGAGTATAGTAGTATTTTATATTATTAACATAAAAATTTGATCAATATTAATAATGGTAAATAAGAATGAACTATAAAGAGACTAATTGTTCTTATTTGTTTTTGAAGAAAATTAAAATAACCTGTCTCATTAAAGATTTTGCTCTTAGAAACTTATATAGTAAATTTTAATTTAACAGTAAACACCTTGTGAATAGATCTATTTTTAAAAATAGTTTTGATTTATTTTAACAATAATTATTTTGTTTATCTACATAGAAAGACGAAGAAAAAATAATAGAAATGTGTGTTGACGAACTTGAAAAAACTAATTTTCAAAAATTAGACAATGAATTAATGAAGGAAGACAGTGAAAGGTAGTATAAGAAAATATCAAATCATAAATTATTAAATTTTTTATTAGAAGAATATTTCTCTAATAAAAAATTTAACAAAAAATTTAATGTTTGTCGAAAAATTTATTAATTTTACGATGAATGTTTTTAAAGTTATATTAAATTATGTAGATTTAAAACTTTAATAGGATACAATAATAAGAAAAGGCGTTTGAAAAAATGTATATAAGATGTTTTAATTATAATGAAAATGAAAATGAAATGTTAAAACATCAGAAAGTTTAATTATTATTGTAAAAATAATTTTACTAGTATTGTAAGTACCAAAAATTAAGAGTAAATATATCACAATAGGTGCATGTCAACGATTTTTTCTCTGTGATATGTAATTTTAATTAATGTATTTATTAATTCAATCATTAATTCAAGTAAAAAATATACTTAAAACTGATTTTGTATGATTTTTTGAAATCAACACAATTGCTTGCAAAATAAATCAAACATGTAATTCTAATCAAAAACGAAATATGAGTGTGATATTTGTATTATTGGGGACATTAAGCCACATTTTTATTTAGAGTATATTTTTAGAATCAAAATATTTTTCTACGCATTATATATCATAAAAATTATTTACTTATTTATTTAATTTACTGAATGTTTGTAATAAATTATTATTATATAAAAAATAAAAAAATTCAAAATATGTATCAGTATTTAAAAATAAGATATTACTGTGCTGAAATGATAAATAATTTTTATAATAAAATATAAATTATATAAATAAATAAAGTTTGTAAACAAGTGAAAACATATTTTATAATTGATATTATATTAATATAAACTCTGGAATGAAATTAATATATTTCTTTAAATTTTCAAATTAAATGAGATGAATCTTTTTAAACTGATTCGATATTTTAATAACATAATTTAGGTTACAAAAATTAATATTTTCTAATGAACATTTCCAACTTTTTATTATTAACCAGTGAATTAAAAACGCGAAATTGAAGTGAGATTAAATTACAATTTTCAGTACCATTCGAAAAATTTGAACATAATGGTGTAGAATATTACTTCCAGGGTTAGAACAAAAATATTATCCCAATTAAATTATAATTAATCCTCCATCTCTTACCTTTTAAAAATAAAATTATATTTATATGTTCTATAAATATTATATACTTATATGTTCTATTTTATTCTTTTCTAATAAATAAATTGATATAAATTTATTATATTTATATATAAATTAATTAATAATTTATATATTAATATAAAATTAATAATAAATATCTATTTTTTCTAAAAAAAATGTATAAATGTATATTTAGTAAATAAATTATTAGTAAATTAATATTTATCTATATTTTTGTTGTTGAATTAATAATACTATTAATAATAAATATATATTATTATATATATATTTAATACTTCAAATTTACAACTTGATTTTTAATACTCTTAAAATAGTGAGATTTTCATTTTAATTGATAAATTTTATAATTTTTCAATATTTTAATATTTATATTTATTTAATATTTTTTAATAATTTTTATTAAATAAAATAAAATTTACACTATTTATAAAACAAAATTTATTTTTTTCAAATGTATATTAAATATTAACGCTTAAATTAATATTAATTAACATAATTTTATTTAATAAAATAATATTTACACTATTTATAAAACATAAAATTTTTATTTTAAATGAATATTAAATATTAACCCCTAAATTAATATTAATGACATAATAAAGATAATTTTATAAATTATATATTTTATTCTATCAAAATAATCCCTTTAATCAGGCGCTTTATTTAATTAATATTATAACTGATATTATAATATTATATATTATTTTAATATATCCTTCTACAATTATTATAATTTTTGCTAATATTATTAGATGTAATGCATCTAGATGATTTATTTTTTGAATTTTAATAGAACTTAATTTAACAGCATGTATTTATCTAATTTCTAAAGATCAATATATTAAACCTAATGATTTAATAAATTATTTTTTAATTCTAGCTAATAGGTCAATATTATACCTTTTTTCTTCATTATTTATGTATTTTAATGAATATAATTATATAGTTATACGAATAATTATTTCATTAATTACTAAATTCGGAATTTTCCCTTTTTATATATGATATATTAAAATAATAATTAATATAAATTGAACTAATATTTTCTTTATTTCTACAATTCAAAAAATTATTCCTTTAAATAACATAAATTTTTTAATTAATTCTACTAATCCAAACGTAAATATATTTTTATTTATTATTATTATTATTATTATTATTATTATTATTATTATTAATGTAATTTGAGCATCATTAATAGGCCTACAACCTCTTCAATTAAAATTATTATAGGATATTCATCAATAATTCAAATTTCTTAAATCATAATATTAATACACTCTAACAAAAAAATTTGTATTCAATATTTTTGCCTGTACTCCTTAATTAGAAGTTCATTAATACAATTATTTAATTATTTTAACATTAATTTTCTTCAAGATTTATATGTAATAAAATCAATAAAAAATATTCGTATATATATTTTAATTATACCAATTTTATCACTAGCAGGATTACCACCAATTACAGGATTTTTAATAAAATGAATAGCGGTAAAAGCTTTAATTAATATACCTTTTAATTTATGATTAATTTTTATTATATCCTCATTAATTAGCACTTTTTTAATATACTATTCACTTATTCTTTCTTCATTTTTTATTATTAGACAAAAAAAATAATCTAAAACTTATTAACTATCACCCTATAATTTCTGAATTTACAATAATTGTAAATTGATGTAGATTAACACTCCTATTTATTTATTTATTTATTTAAAATTTTAAGTTAATAAAACTATAAACCTTCGAAGTTTAAATTATATATAATTTGTGTAAATTTTACTAATTGAAACCAAAATTTAGAGGTCTATTATTGTTAAAAATATCATTAAATATTTATATTCCAATTAAAGAGAAATATTACAACATTATGAACTTGTAATTCATTAATCAAATAATTAAATTATTTATATTTCTTTAGTAACATGTCGGATAAAAAGTAATAAACAGTACATTTATTTAGAGAAACAATTTTTCTTATTACTATATATATTTACAATAATTATATATTTAAGTTATTAAATAACATTTGAAATTTACAGTTTAAAGTTTTTTTTAAACTATTAAATATTATTTTAATCAATCTAATACCCCATCTTTTCATTCAATAAATAAGCCAAGTAATAAAATAATTAAAATTAATACCTTATATCATAATTCTATATAGTAATAATAATTCTCATTATTAATTAAAGGTAATATTAAAGAAATTCCTACATCAAAAACTAAGAATACAATAATAACTATGAAAAATTATATAGAAAATGGTTGTGGCTTAGTGATATTACATCTATACCATATTCAAATGGAGTACATTTTTCTCAACTTTTATTAATTTTTTTTGAAAGAGTAAAATTTAATAATAATATAAATCTTGATAATAATAATATAAAATATATTAAAAATAAAATTTTCATTATAAAATAATTAAAATTTAAATATATATATTAATATTATTAAACTATTATTAAATTTATTAATTAAAAGTTAATTGTAATTAATTATACTATATAAATTAAAATAAAATAAACCCTTAACAATAAAAATAATCTCACCACATCTACAAAATGTCAATATCAGATTGTTATTTCTAACCCTACATGATGACTTTTAGAAAAATGATTTTTAATTAATCGAATAAATATAATAAATAAAAATACTGTACCAATCAATTCATGAATCTCATGAAATCCTGTAAATAAATAATAAATTGATCCAAATACTGAATCCCTTATATTAAATGTAGTTCAATTATACTCAAAATATTGAATATATGTAAATAACATACCCAATAAAATTGTGTTTAATAATGTAATTACCGCATATTTTTTATTTTATAAAATTACTGAATGGTGACAACATGTAATTGTTACACCAGAAGACAATAAAATTACTGTATTTAATAATGGAATATAATAAGGATTTGCTCTTTCTAACTCTTTTAGAGGTCAATAACCTCCAATCTCAATTCCCGTAGATAAATATATATGAAAATAACATCAAAAAATTCTAAAAAAAAATAAAATTTCAGAAAAAAATAAAAACTAATATTCCTAATTTTAATCCTTTAACAATTTTTATAGTATGGAATCACTGAAATGTTCTTTTTCGAATTACATTCTTTTATCAACAAATTATAATTAAACAAATTTAAAAAATTCCAAATTTTATAACTCTTGGATCAGAATTAATTAAAAAAAAACTCCTCAAAACTCAATAAATACCCTTAAATATATAAATAATGGTCAAGGACTGTTAGTAACTAAATGAAATGGTTGAACTAACTTTTTCATTGTTTATAATCATATTCTGTATAAAATAATTAAAATAGTAAATACATATGCTTGAACAAAAGTCATCCCAAATTCAAATATTGTTAAAATACATTGAGCTAATAATACAAAAATAAACATATTGATGATAATATTTCTATAATTAAATAACTTGCAATAATATTTGCTGATAATGGTACTATTAAAGATCCAAATCGTATAAAATTTCTAATTGTTTCAATCAATACTATAAAAGCAATTAATACTAAAGGTGTTCCTTGAGGAACTAAGTGAATAAATATATGATTTATATTTGTAATTCATCCATATAATATAAAAGATAATTATATTCTTAATGATAAAGAGAATCCGAATACTAAATGTCTAGAAGATACAAAAATATAAGGAAATATCCCTAAAAAATTATTTATAAAAATTATTATAAGTGAACTAATTAATAATAAAATATTAAATAAATTTTTTTTATAATTTAAAATAAATGAAAACTCTTTCATTATTCCTTGAATAATTATAATTAAAAAATAATTTCATTGTGAAGGAACTAATCAATATATTCTAGGAATAAAAAATAATACTCAAAATGAAGTTATTCAATTTAACGAAAAATTTGTAGTAGTAGATGGATCAAATATTGAAAATAAATTTATCATAATCATTTCATAAATTTTTTATTATTATTATTTTTATGTTTATCTTTAAAAGATCCAATATAAATAAATAAATAATGTAAAAATACTATAAATAATACTAATAAGATTAAAATAAAAAGGTATATTCAAAATAAAGAAATTGGTTTTATTTGTGGAATTAAATATTACTATTAATCAATAATTTTATTATTTAATTAAATAATTTTTTAATAAATACTTAAAACAATAGATATCTTAAATAAATAAATGATCTTTTAAAAGTAAAAAAATTTTTTTTACTTCAATTGAATAAAATAAAAAATATTAATTTTTACACATTTAATCAAATTTATTTAACTAATTTTTAAACTTATTTTACTACTCATTTTAAAAATCAATCTACTGATGTAACTCCAAAGCAATAGGTATATAACTATGATTGATTCCACAAATTTCTGAACATTGACCATAATATATACCTGGACGTTGAATCAAAGTTCTAATCTAATTAATCCGCCCAGGAACTGAATCTACTTTAATTCCTAATGAAAGAACAGTAAATGAATGAATTACATCTACTGATCTAATTAATTTTCGAATATCACAATTAATTGGTAAAACTAAATGATTATCAACATCTAATAAACGGAAAATTTCTTTATAGTTAGAATTTCTTACTATATATAAATCAAATACTTTATTAAAGTCACCATATTGATATCTTCAATATCATTGGTGACCCATAATTTTTACAGTTAGTAATGGATTCATTGCAAAACTTGAATATAATAAATATAATATAATAAAATATAACTTAAATATAATAAATGTAACGAAAGAAATGTGAACATTAATAAAATCCCCATAGGAATTAAAGTTCAAATAATTTCTAATATATTTCTATGAATTATTCTCAGATCAATAGACTTATTATTAATAAATATAATAATAAGAGCGTACATAAACATTATCATTACTATAAATACAAGTACCATTAAATAATCACGATAAAAAATTATATTTTGCATTAAAGATGAATTTGAATCTTGTAATATTATTTGACTTCACACTGGTATTTCTGATAGTAAATTTTTTACATATATAAAACTTAAATTTATTGCACTAATCTGCCATATTAGAATTTATATTTCTCGATTTTCAGGATACTCCTTAAAATTTTTATCATATAAAAATGGAGTAAACCAAGTATGACGTTTATTTTGGGCTTTTCATGAATCAATATCTTTTTTATATTTACCAGCCTCAAATTATTCTACTATAATCTGTGGAATTACATGAATTCTATGATCAGGTCTAGGAAATCCTAATATTCATTCTAACCCAATAATAGAATTAGATACATAAATTAATATTCGTTGTCTAACTAATGCTTCTCAAATAATAAAAGTAAAAAAGACTTTTTTACTCTAACCATTGTAATATTTGATCTTATTGATGAAATTTTATTTCAACATAAATATGTATCAGGATAATCAGCAATTCAATGAGGCATCCCTCTTAATCCTAGAAAATGTTGAGGGAAAAAGTTATATTTTCACCAGTAAATATAATAAAAAAATGAATCTTTAATCATTTTTTATTTATACAAACACCAGTAATCATTGGAAATCAATAAATTAATCTACCAAAATTAGCATACACAGCCCCTATAGACAAAACATAATGAAAATTGGATACTACATAATATGTATCATGTAATACTAAATCTAAAGAAGAATTAACTAATACGACTCGCGTTAAACCAACAACAGTAAATAAAAATACAAAACCAAAAATTCATAAATTAGTAACAGAAAACTTTAATTTTACTCCTATTATTGATCTTAATCACCTAAATACTTTAATTCCTGTAGGAATAGCAATAACTATAGTTACTGAAGTAAAATAAGCCCGAGTATCCACATTTATACCTTCTGTTAATACATGATGTCCTCAAACAACTAAACCTAATATACCAATAGAATTATTGCATAAGATATTCCTATTGTTCCAAAAACTTCTCTTTTTATTCTTTCATAACAAACTATATGAAAGATTAATCCAAAACCAGGTAAAATTAAAATATATACTTCTGGATGACTAAAGAATGAAAATAAATGTTGATATATTAAAGGATCACCACCTCCCGCAGGATAAAAAAAAGTAGTATTTAGATTACGATCAAATAATAATATTCTAATAGCTCCTGCTAAAACAGGTAAAGCAAATAATACTAACACAGAATTAATAAATATAGAAATACAAGATAATGGAATTTTTTAAAATCTAATTAATTTTATATTTAAAATTGTAACAATAAAATTTACAGCCCCTATAATTGAAGATATACCAGTTATATGTAAAGTAAAAATTGAAAAATCAACTGAAACCCTATTATGAAACAATTTGGAAGATAATGGTGGATAAATAGTTCATCCAGTACCTGTATTATCTCCAATAAATGCTCTTATCATTAAAAAAATAAATCTTGGAGGTAATAATCAAAACATTAAATTATTAATTCGAGGAAATGCTATATCAGGAATTTCTAATATTATTGGTATTAAATAATTATCAAATCCCCCTATTATTGTTGGTATAATAAAAAAAAAATTATTATCACAGCATGTATTGTAACAATTGAATTATAAATATGTTCATTTCCTAAAATTGAACCTACACCACTTAATTCATAAGGAATTAATATTGATAAAGTAAATCCAAAAATTAAATATAAAATACCAATAGCTTTATGATTGGTCGAATATAATCATTTACTCATTTAAATATTATATAGTTTAAATAAAAACATTATATTTTCAATATAAAATTAATTAAATTTTAATTTATAAAATTTTATTTAAAAATAAATTAATATTATCATAATATCTTCAATAGTTTATTTTTAACTTTAAACTATTTAAATTTATACTAATATA
Organism: Wiebesia pumilae; assembly: GCA_018907045.1. Classification (NCBI taxonomy): domain Eukaryota; kingdom Metazoa; phylum Arthropoda; class Insecta; order Hymenoptera; family Agaonidae; genus Wiebesia; species Wiebesia pumilae. The sequence goes on from JACCHZ010000007.1 coordinate 165,220, forward strand.
ATTAATGATGATATTATTATTATTATTATAGCTAATAATGTAATAATATAATTTTTATTTAAACCATAAATTTCTTTATTTCTATTGATACTAATAAATTAAATTTTTAAATATATATTCTTTTCATCCTTTTTCATATAAATTAAAATAATATTTTGGAAAAATTAATGCGTAATAAATAATTTTAATAATAATTATATTTATAAAACATATTTTAAAAAAAATAATTTTATTGAATTTATATACTTTATATCAAATTTAAATATTAATAATCCTACAATAAATGATATAATCAAAATTATATAAATTATTATTTTATCACTTTAATTAATAAAATTATTTCAATATTTAAAAATAATACTCATTTAATATAACAATTCCTGTAACTAAGTTAAAATAAATAATAAGATTATTGATAAATTTATAATTAATGATTCTTTACAAAATTTATAACTTATATAATAATTTCTATAATAAGATATAAATATACTTATTCGAACAAAATAAATAACTGTAAATCCAATTCTTATTAACAACATTAATTTTATTAAGTATCTAATTTATTTAATTGAAAAGAATTCTAAAATCATATCTTTGAATAAAGCCCTGATAAAAAAGGTGTACCACATGAGCCAAAATTTGCTACAATAAAAATTACATAAGTTACAGGTAATATATACTTTACACCTCCTATAAATCGAATATCTTGAACTCCATTTAATTTATGGATAATTGCCCGAGCACATATAAATAATAATGATTTAAAAATCGCATGAATAATTAAATGAAAAAATACCAATTCTTATATTCCTGCTCCATTGTTAATCTTATTATTAATCCTATTAACTCTATTATTAACCCTAACTGTGATAAAGTAGAAAAAGCAATAATTTGTTAAAATCATAATTTAAAATGGCAGAAATTCCTGCCAGAAATATAGTAATTAGTCCTACAATTTTAATCAATTCTATTATATATAAATTTAAATTTATAAATACGGTAAGTCGAATCAATAATAAACTCCAGCAGTAACAAAGTTGAAGAATGAACTAAAGCTGAAACAGGAGTAGGTGCTTCTATTGCAAGCCGGTAGTCAAGAGAAAAGGGAAACTGTGCACTTTTAGTAAAAGCAGCAATTATAGTAAATAATTAAAAATAATTATTTACGTATCTAAAATTAACAAAATTTATTCTTCCAAATATGATTATGATACCAATTGATATTAAAATAAATCACCAACACGATTTTTCATAATAATTATTAAAGGTAATGAAGCAAATAAACAATAAAAAAAAAGATATATTCTAGCTCTAACACGCTCTGGTTGATAGCCTCAACCTATAATTAATAGAATAGTAGGTAATATTCTAATCTCAAAAAATACATAAAAAATAAAAAAATTTATTGAAGAAAATGAAATAAATAAACATAATAATAATAATAATAATAAATTTCTATAAAGATTAATATTATCTACTTTATGAATTATAAACATTAAAGCTAAAATTCAAAAACTTAATAATAATAAAATAAAACTATAATTATCTAAACCCATAAAATAATAAATCATTCTTCAATTATTAGTATAATTATATTTAATTATTAATATAAATCTTATAATAAATAATAAATTTGAAATAATTATTATTTTAAATTTTGAAAATAAAAAAAAAGATATGAAAAGTAAAAATATCAATTTATTGAATATATAAATATAAATATATATATATAAATACTTAATTGAATAAATAGTTAAATTTATTTATTATTATTACTATTAAATAGTTATTAATTTAAATTAAAATATTAATTTTGTAAATTAAAAATAAACTAAAATTTATAACTAATATAATTTTCAAAAAAATAAATAATAATTTATATCATTAATCTCCAAAATTAATATTTTAAATTAAACTATTTTTTGAATATAACAATGAAAATAATATCTTCTATGATTACATTTATTTCAAATTATTTATTAATTATTTTATTATTAACCATTAAACCAAGTAAATATCTAAATCCTATACATGCAAAAATTATTTTAATTATTTATTTTTATTTCTATATTTATTTAAGCTTTATAGCTTATAATCATATAATACCAATAATTATATTTTTAATTTTAATTGGAGGATATAATTATTTTTCTTTACTTCACTAGATTTATTGGTAAATTTAGACCAATCAATATTAAAAATTCAATCTTACTTAAATATTATTATATTTTTAATTTTTTTATAGTATTCATATGAAAAATATACATATTTTCCTTGAATAATCAACGTAAAACGAATTACTTAATTAAATAATACCTATTTAGAATCATCCAAAAATTTTAATGACAATTTATTATTTATGTATTCAATTAATAATAGAATATCAATAATATTTATTTTATTTTTTTTACTATAGACTTTATGTAATTATCAAATTATGTAAATCAAGAGGAAAAACTATACGAAAAATGACATAATGAAAAATTCAATTATAAAGACTAATAATATTTTATCAATTATTAATAATTCATTAATTAATTTAGCTACTCCAATTAATATTTCAATTTGATGAAATTTTGGATCATTATTAGGGCTATGTTTAATATTACAAATTATTACTTGACTATTTCTTTCTATACATTATATTGCTAATATCAATTTTGCATTTAATAGAGTTATTAATATTATTCTAGATGTTAATTGTGGATGATTAATTCGATTAGTACATATAAATGGAGCTTCAATATTTTTTACTTGCATATTCATTCATATTGGTCGAAATCTATATTAAAGAACTTTTAAATCTATTAAACCCTGAAATATTGGAGTAATCATTTTTTTAGTCACAATAATAATTGCATTTGTAGGATATGTCCTTCCATAAGGATAAATATCATTTTGAGGGGCTACAGTCATTACTAATTTACTATCAGCAGTTCCATATATTGTAAATTCAATAGTATCATGATTATGAGAGAGAG
>JACCHZ010000008.1:0-148169 GCA_018907045.1 Wiebesia pumilae
AAGTTAATACATGAAATTCATAATTAATTAACTCAATTTGTTTCGAGAAATAAAATACTCTATTTATTAATTTTAATAAACCCTGATACAAAAGGTAAATAATACTATTGTTTACTTTTATATACTTTTATATACTGACTTTTTAATACTTCAATTTTTTTCATTCACAATACTATTTCTATCAAATAAAATTTTTTTTCTAAATTTATACAAAAATTATTAATTTAAATTATTATTTTATTTATTTATAAATAAATTGAAACCTTAAATATATATATAATAAATTTTAATAATTACCAAAAAATTCAAAATTTTTTATGTATTAAACACCTATATATATATAAACATAAAAATAGAATTTAATATTAATTCATCTTTTATACGCAAATAAATATTTTAATTAAACTATATTTTTATAGTTATCTATAACACTGTTATCCTTAAGGTAATTTTTTTTTTTCAATAATAATGGCTTTTAATAAATTTATTAATCATAAATGAATATATATATGTATAATTACATAAGAAAAATTCATTAAATTTTCTAATTATCTCCAATTAAATAATAAACAAATTAATTGTATATATTTATAAAAAAATTATATTATAAATATTATAAAATTCTATAAGGTCTTCTCGTTTTTTAATCATATTTAAGAATTTTTACTTAAAATAAAGTTCAATTATTAATTAGATTGAGATAGATTTTATTTAGTTATATTCTTCATTCCAGACTCTAATTAAGAGACAAATAATTATAACTTTGTACAGTCAAAATACTGGAGCCATTTAATTTCATCATTGGGCAGATTATATTTAAAATTAATATCAATAAACCATATTTTTATTAAACAGACGAATAAAATTTTTACCGAATTCCTTAACTTAACCTATTAATCAATTTTATATGTATATAACATATAACATAAAATAAAATATAATTTAAATTCTACTAATTTTATCATTATTACTAAATTTTTAAAATTATAACATAATTTTATAAATAACTAAATATATAATTAAATTTTAATTATAGTTAAACATATTTTTCTTAAAATTTTACTTTTATATTTAGAAATATTCATTATTCAACAAAATTTAATATTTAATATAATTTAAATTAAATAATTAAGCTCAATAAAATATATTAAAATAAATTTAAAGCTTGTCGCTTAAATTTAAAAGAAAATTTTATATTCACTAATTTATACAATAAATATAAAAATTATTTTTTAAATTTAATTTATTTTTAAATTAACTAGATATACAAATTTCAACTATCATATCACTTTTAATTAATTAACTCAATTTGTTTCGAGAAATAAATCATATATTATTAATTTTAATAAAACCTGATACAAAAAGTAAATAATATTATTACTTACTTTTTAATAATTATAACTTTCTTTTACAATATTAATTTTTGTCAATAAAAATTATTTTTAAAAATCCATACTTAATTTATTAATTTAAATTATTATTTTATTAACTTATAAATACTCATAAAGAAGTATATATATATACTTAATACACTTGCTAGTACATTTACTTCTTACGACTGATTCTACGCTTTATTATAAAAGTGACGAGCGATTTGTCGCTCGTCGCATTAGATTCATTTTTCAAATTTATTAATTTATAAATATTACTTATAAATTTATTATTTATAAATATTACTTATAAATTTATTATTTATAAATATTACTTATAATTACTTATATTTATTATTATAAATATTACTATAATATAAATTCTATATTCAATTAATATTAAAATTAATTTTCAAATTAAAAATTAAAAAAGTAATCATCATTCCTCTTAATTTTGCTACATATTGATCTAAAATATTTTATTTATATTTATTGTAATATTTACAAATAATTATAAATTTTAAATATTATTCTTCATAAAACATTTTTTATATGAACATTAATAAGCTTAAATTAAGTTATTCCTATCGTGGATTATCAATTATGAGACTAATTCCTCTAGATATTAAATCTTTTAATTTTAATAATAGGGTATCTAATCTTAGTCTTTATATAAAATTTTTTTAATTAATAATTATACAATTAATATAATAATTTATAAAATTCATAAATTTTATCTTCTAATTTTACTTTTTATTATATTTTAAAGTTTTAATTATTATAAATATAATTATATTAATTAGCATTATTTGTTTAAAGGCTATTGCTGGCATAAATATTTATCAATACTATAAATATTTCTAATCTATAAATTATTATAATATTTATTTTATATATTAATTATCTAAACTAATTTATTAATTTATTAAATTTTAAATTATAATTTTGAATAAATTATTCTAATTTATTTCTATCTAAAAAGTTATATATATATAAAATTTATAATTAATAATAAACCAAATTAAAATTTATATAAAATTTAAAATAAAATTTTATCTTCTTTTTGTAAAAAAATATTTTATTTAAACTAAAATTAAAAAATTTTAATTTCAAGAAATCTTTTGATTATCTTTAAATTATGAGTCTAATAATTTAATTTAATCTATCTTTAAATAGAAAAAATTTAATATTTCAATTACGTATTTTTGGATTATGAGCCCAAAGACTTATATAAGTCGATTTTTCTTGTATACTATATAAATTTACAATTTAATTAAATTATCTCTTTAACATAATTTTAATTTCAATAATTATTTATAAATATTTAATATTCTTCCCAATAATTTAAAATTTAAAATTTATATACCTAATAAGTTTATTATTGAATGAAATTAACTCCCCTAAATTATCTCAGCTTTATTAAATCGTATTCATTTTCGACACGTTTGTACACTATCTAATACATATATTATAAAACTATTACACCAATTAATTTTTATCTATTTTAATAACATGTTTACAGTATATATTATGTAACAAGATATTATATTTCGAATAATAATAACTTTAAATAAATATTTAAAGAGCTAAATTTTCCTATGACAAAGCAGTATCTGCATTACTGCAGTAAAATTTTAGATTACAGAAGGAACAGTGAAATTTTTTTACTTGTCATAAAGTATAAATTTGTTTACACTACAAGTTTAATCTATAATTAACACAACTCTCAGCTAACTACAAATCATTAATGCAAAGATTCCAAAAACTTCAAAAAAAAATGTAACGTGTAATAATTTAAAAGTAAGAGGATAAAATTATATTGGAAAATCAAACAATTTCACTTTTTTTATTGAATTTATTTTACTAATATTACCCAACAATTTTTATGATTCAACAATTAAATATTTTATTATTTTTCTTGAATAAAACTTATTCGCACGGAAGGTCTCAATCAAATGCAATTAGCATTAATTATTCAATTATTATATTAAATTTAAATTATACATATAATATTTTATCATTTTTCTTAACAATAAGCTAAATTGTGCGGTACCAGTCAAATAATATTCGCTATAATTACTTAATTTATTATATTTAATTTATACTTCTAATATTTTCTCATTTTATTAATTTGTATTTAGTATTTAACCAATACTATTGCGATTAATTTCGTAGGCATATAATAAAAATTATTTAATATATAAGATATAGCTGTTCGTGATAAGCATATAGAATAAAGAGTTAGATTATTGTTTCATTCAAAAAGAAAAGATCAACTGCAAGTTAAAATTTACCTTATTCATCCGTTTAAAATACTTTTCGAAACATACTTAAAATTGTAAGACTTGGAAATTTGCATAAAAGATAAAACTAAAATTAAAAAATATCTTGATATCTTACCTAACGGTTTATGTTCAGCTAACCATGTATACAGAAGGCTTTCGTGCCTTACTGTATCTAAAGTTGGCACTACAACATCAGGGGATGCTACTTTGTGTGTATCTACTTCAATTTGTGGTACTTTGTTACTCCAAGGTTGCCATTCACCATTAATATCAACTTTAAAATCAACAATTGGAACATTAGTTTGCAAAGGTAACGGTATAGTTGTAATAGACCTAATAAAATCTCCAAAGTCAGATCTTGCTTTTAATTTTGCATCTCCAGTGAAACTCCATAATAATGCATAAATAAGAGACTTTGTAACATACCATTCTAATTGTTCACTTGTTAATGGAAAATCAGTGTGTGAATGGTTATATTGTAAAATATTTCTAAGTGACTGATTTAACATTGAAAAAAGAGAATTTAATGCCCTTAATCTAGTAAAGTCCATAATATGTTCTTGTTTTGAGGCATATTCTAAACATTTAACAACTAACCCATCTGGAGAGAAAAACCCATATAATGCACTTGCAGCATCTCGTTGTACAGATAGAGATGGCGATAAAGCATCATCTTTTTCTGATTTTATAACTATACCATCTTCTTCACCATCATCAAGCGCAATATTTCGCAGGCGAAGCATATAATTATCAAATATCATTTCGGTTGATAAAACATCTTCGGAAAACCAAACCATACCGCAACGAGACACAGTCGCTAATGTTGCATATTTAAGGTCTTGAACTTCAAACATTACTCTTACATTTGGTGGAAGGCTCAAACGTTCTCCGTTCGGCAGTGTAAGTAATTTATTGTCATCTAACACTGAATTTAAATTTTCCACCCATTCTGGATCAACATCACCATCAAAAATAATCCATTGTCGTTTATTTATTTCTCCTCGAACATTGTCGATAATTTTTCGTAAAATATGTGTAAAAAGTCCATCTGTCCACTCTCGTGTATTTGGATCCAAAACTCCATATAAAGTTTCTTTACTTATTGCTTTAGGATCAATTACATGAGCAACTCCCTCTATACCTTCAAATCTTTCTAATGCTTTCAGTAAAACTTTCCAAGCGCTAGTTTTACCTGATCCACTCGGTCCAACCATCATTAAACCATGATTGAGATTGCAAATTTGGTAGAGCTGAAGAACCTATAAAAATAGTATTTATTTTAATAAGTACTAAAGGATTATAAATATAATTTATAATTTTTCTAACAATAAGCTTTATAAAATATTAACATAATTAGTATAACTACACTATATCTAAAATAAATCTAATAACATATGAACCTATGCCATACATATACATAGTTCATACATTTTTTGTTCTAAATTTAAATTTACTGCTAAGTATTATTTAATTTATAATTTTACAACCCAAATTTTTTGAGTGCATTAAACTTAAATTTTTCAGACTCAGAGATAATGACATACATTATAATTTCAATAATAATTTTAATACTTAGGTAACTTTCCATGTAAATTAAAATATATAAAAAATCATGTACTCGGTAAAATCTATTTTATTCTAAGAAATAGGTTCAAGAGAAAAATCTAACGCCTATTCTAATCTTTGAAAGATTTAATATTTAAAGAAATAAGTTTCATTGAAACTAATTTATTAACTGCGAGTTTTATTTATTCATTATTATTTATTTTTTTTAATTGCATCTTTTATCGTTTACTTTTTCATTTGTCTCGAATAAACTTGTTTCCATATAATTCAACTTAAACATTTTTGAATTTCATGTAAAAGTAATCCTCTTATTTGTACTTATAAAATTATTATTCAATTTACTATTCATCGCATTTGTAGAACAGAAAATAATGTAAACATACTTCTTAGACATCTATACAGTATACATAAATAGAAACCACAAGTTTATTCAAGTATGTAATAAAAAAGAAAACAATTAACTAAATTTATATGAGCTAAATAGCTAAATTAACAAGTGAGTTTAAAAGAGATATTTAAGTTTGTCGCAGAAAGTAAGGTTTAAGCAGGGCAATAATAAAGATAATTTCGAGATATCCGATAGGTGTCGTCGTTTGTTACATAGAGTGAATCCAGTGACGAATTGCAGTATGATTACACAGTTTGCGCCAACAGCTATAACTTACTACAGTATCTAAAAAACAGATCAGTAACATATACCAAATTTTAAAAAGGTGCAAACTATTTTCATTATTTACGATTTGTTTTATTGTGAATGAAAACAATTTAAATTTCAACGATTTGAAAATAGTAGAAATAGTACAGGGACATTAAATGAGAATCTATTACAATTTTCAGATCGCCGAACATAAACAAAAACTTATTAATTTCATCAGATTTATGGACTAAAATATAAATTTTGATACTGTACCTAATAGTATGATTGCTGTAAGATTAGAGAAGTTGTTCTAAAATATATAAGATGTAAATAAATAAGATGTAAAATATAAAATATATAAAATATATATATATCTTATATATATAAAATATATAAGATGTAAAAAAATATAAATATATAAAATGTATAAGAGGGAAATGATGTACAAAATATAAAGATAATCTTTGAGTTAATATATATATGTATATAATTTCCTCACGTTCTACTGATGCAGACTCATTCGGAAAATATAGGTCTCGACACGTACAGATAAAATCTACATTTGCATGTGTTTTTGCTACCCAGCAGATAAAAGAGAATAAGAGAGAAAGAAAGTAGGGTAGAGAAAAACCATCGGATTGCCGATCTTGATTGGCTCCGTCGGGCCACACATTGAGCCTTGTGAGGAAGGGAGGTGCGTTTGATGTGGCGCTGTTATGAAGGAAGACAAAAAGTGCAGGAGATCCTGGGCATTAGTTGGATTAAGACCGATCGGAATTGAACTGTAACAACCGAAGATCTCATCTCTCCTACTTTCTAGTCATACCTCCAATGACATAGATTAGGCCACAGTGCTGTGCACAGTTTAAATTCTACGTGGGCTTAATTGTTTTCACCTTGTCTATTTCGGTGATACTGCTCTACACATTCACATTTTTAAAAGCAAAATGCGACGTAGAGGACTAGCGTTTTAGCATCTTTAAAATAAAGTTCAGGCATACTAAACTTTGAAGGGTTGCCTCGACGAAAATTAATTAAACTTACATATAACATGAGTATTATAAAAGTTAAATGGCCGCAAACGGATTTTTTCGTTTCTCTTTGTATTATACGGACATAATTATTTATTAAAAATTCTGTAAATTATAAATGAATTTTTCAATTCAGAAGATAACTTTCTATTTGTTCAGATATTAGTAAAAATATCTGAAGAATACAAGTAATGTTGTAATCGATAGAATCATTTCAAACTATGTATGTTTTTTATTATAAGATTTTAAGAGCATAATTTAAAATATTTATTAAATATGAAAGTAATATCATACAATTTTAATAAATATAGGAAAATATTTGTTCAAGATTATTCATTGTGGTTACCTTTTCTTGCCAAGCTCCACCATGTTCATCTCCTTCACCGCATACCAAATATTCATCACTGCAAACTTTTTTAATTTCTCTCTTCAAACCTAAATCAGAAATATACATGTATTTTATAATTAAAGTACTTTATTGTATGACATTTTTATTAAATTTTTACTTATTAATTAAACGATATTTAATCGATATATACTATATTAAAGTAATTATTTGTTTATTATACCATTTGTCATTTGTTTTGTAAATAGCATAACGTTAGCTTTAACAAATATTTATTTATTACATATATACATCAAATCATTTGAAAAACTTGTTATTTAAAATAAATAAATGTTCTAACATGAGTAAAAATATACTTTTAAAATCGTTTACAAATTAATGAAATCGTTGATGAGAAAGTACTTCATGATAGAATGATTTCTAGACTAAACATTTAAATATTAAAATATTATTTATTGAATTAATTCTTCAAGTAAATATTTCATTCATATATCTTTTTTATTTAAACATCACTGATCATTATTTGCACTTATGCCTATAGTTGAAATCAGCGTTCTTATTCTTCTCATATTTAACTTTGCCCAACCAATTTACCCAACTAACTTTGTTTAGCTGATATTTCACCAAAAACTAATTTTTCCATATAAAATTGAACAGTTTTCTCTAGGAACTATAACTGACATATAATTGCAGTTAATCACTTATTTATGTCCAAGAAAATTTATATTTACAATTCTTTTAAAATTTTTTATTTTTTTTCTATTAATTCACTATCAATCGTTTCTTAAGTCATGACAGCCTCACTCATATCCTACAATCGTCTTAAGATTCTTAAATTAATTTTTATTGAATGCTTATATATATATAGTTCGTATATATTCTAGCAATAATGGCATAAATCATATTCTGTTGGCTTTCGTAACAATATGATTACGCATACTCTACTTAATAAATAAGATCTTACCTTCCATTTCAGCTCGTGTGTAATTAACACTAGGAAAAACATCATTAAGTAAGCTAAATAATAATGGTATATCTTCAGCTACCAATTTCGGCACCATCGTTTCACATACTGATTGGATAAGTATTTCTTGCTCAGGTAAATTTTCAGCTATTGAAGATTCATCAATAATTTTTTTTCCACAATTTTGCAAACTTTCTTTGATCCTTTGAATTCGATCGCGCTTTACATTTCCAGCTGATATCAAAACAGATTTTAATGCTCTTAATCCAAAATCATAATGAGATTGATTAGAAAGTTGTTCATCGCATAGCCTAAAAATATATTTTTACGTTAGATATTATTGTACTACATTCTTATAATTATATTTTTAACTATACATAACGGTACTATATTTGAAATTATCATATTTTTTAACTACAGCTGGTGTTTGCACTGGCATGCACGCAAACTTGTTGACGCACCTACACATCTAAACATATTAATGCAAGTAAAAGCAAAACATATGTATACATAAATATGATTAAATAATTGAAAATTAATGATAATGACATAATATATTATTTTAGCATGTACTTTAAACTTCAAAGCTCTTATTGAAATAATAATATATATTCTTATAAAAGATCTTGTAAAAATATATATATATTTTTTAAATCCTCTTTATTATATTTTGATGTTAAAAATTTATATTCTTACCTAAAAAATGGAACAATTTTACAAGCTAATTTTTCAGCAGATCGAAATCCTTGACTAAATAGCATTACTTCTGCAATAAGTTGACGATCTGGTGTTGTCATAGCCAACGATCGGAATAATTTCTTCAGATTGTCTGGTAAGTTTGATCTACCAGCATAACCCGGATTCATAGTGATAAAAATTGCCATATCCGTTGCTACTTTGATTTGTTTTCCTACTAATTCAACACATAATGCTTCATCTTTGCGACCTTCTATTTGACTTTTTAAGGCTTCTTGAATAGTTTGTACTTGTTGAGAAACTGCCGATAGCATTCGCTCTTCTAATCTATTGAATTCATCAAAACATCCCCAAGCACCTACTTGACATAATCCGACAAAGATTCGACCCATTGCCTGAAATTAAAAGTAATTACTTTCTGAGTTTTTCAATTAATTTGTCCCACTGATTCACTTATAAGGATAAAAAAACCTTTAAAAAATAATAAATTTTTAAAAATTTATTACTAATCAATTAAGAAATACAAAATATATAAAAATTTCTTTTCGATCAAAATTATCAAAAATAAAACTTTAGAAATGTAAGTAACTGTTTAAAAATATATTAAGTTCAAATTAGTCTAGAATACAATATTATATTTTATTTTAAGTTCATTATAATGTTGGCAATAAATTTTTTTGATAACTGTCATCTCTTCTTTAAAAAAAAGATTATCTCTCCCGTAGCACCGTTAAGAACGTAAAAATATACCTTTCTACATTTTAATAATCCTAAATTTTTAAATACATTTTCCTCAATAATATATTTTTTTAATTTCCGTATTTAATTTCTTATGTATGTTATCTTTATCTTAGTTATTATATAAATTTACAATAGTCTTCGTTTTAACTTCACTTTTTAATTATGTAGAACTAAAAAATTGCAATTTGGTTCTTTACTTTTCTTTAACATTATAATTAAATTATTTCAATATTAATATAGTATACTACTGTATATTTTCTAATAATACTACTCATTTTATTAATAGTATAAATTTTCTTTGTATTTTATCGGATAAGATTACAATCTTATTGTTATTCTATATTGCGTTTTCTATTAAAATAAGCAAATGATTTTTGGCTATTTGATAACCATTTTAATCTACAACACCTGCTGGGAAAGAAATAATGAACTATATCTGAAAAGTGTCACCTTTTCTAGTTGAAGAGCTCTATACAGCTATTCTCGGTAAAAGTATGCTGATCATCCCAAATACATTTGCAACAGCAAAAAATATACATTTTTCATTTATAATTTAGCATAAGAGAAATACTTAGTTATCACATGAGTAGTTTAATTGCTTTATCTTCGAAAAATTAAATAGTATTTACATATTATTAGTATAAAGGTAGAGAAGTCTACCCTATTTATCAGATTTCTGTAAAAACGTTACATCTTAAGTTATTTCTGTGGAAAGATCCCTTTATTTTATATATTTAATCGTTTACGTAGATTATTATTTCGACAAAGCAAAGCAAGCGTAAATACTTAGTAGATTAGAGATCTATGATTATGAATTTAGCTTTGGTACTAATATGATAACCCTTAGTATACAGTCTGTCATCAAGCTATGTTCATATATACTAAGTTTATCCTTGAACAGTATAAAGCTGTTAACAAAATGTTGTAGTCGAAATATATAGGTTTTACACTCAATAAAATAGTTCGTGTTTATAGAGTAATACATGGAAGAAATATTAAAATTGACTATATAGGACGAGAAAATAAGAGACTAAGAAAGTTTACACGTATATGCAGAATCCTTCAAAAATATCTACACAACAGTGCTGTACTTGATTACGTAGAAAACGATGAGAGTTCAACAATATTATTGGCCAAAGTTATTGCTGCTCCTATTCACATTATATCTAGCTAGGAATAGAACTCTGTAGCTTTTTTAAGAAGAAAATATTTAATTGACTTAATAGGATGTAAAATATATACATTTTACTAAACTAATAATTTCATTTACCTATAATATCTATATATCATGAATCTATATTTTATTTTACAATTTTAAGAAAAAAATAAGCAAATCTTGATATTATTTTAATTATAGTATGCATAAAGTAGCAATGAGGTGTACAGAATTTAATCTAAATAAATATAATTCTAATTCTTTAGCGATAAGCTATAATTTTTTAAAACTTATTATTTATAAAGAATTCATGTTCTGTTATTATGTTAAAGTTTTTTTATATGTTATAGTATATTTCTTACAATATATATGTTTTAATAAAATATTTTTGGTTTGATTCCTCAGTTGACTTAAGTATCCACGGTACTTTTTAGTAGCAGATAAGCAGCATAATTAAAACAATTATACTTATTTAATATAGAAAAACAATTGGTAGTCAATTACAACGTCTGGAAAACTAATATATAACGAATTGATGTAATAATAGGACTACATACATGTTAAAATTTTTGGATTGTAGAATGAGAGAGAGAGAGAGAGAGAGAGCATGAAAAATGAGAATCTAATTAAACGAGACAAATTTACTTAAACTTTAGTAATAATATAAGTGCTAGGAGTTCCTTTTTTCTATCCTGGCATTTTTCTTATATACTTCTATTTTTTTATCATGCAATTATATCTAATAGTTTATTTCTACCTAAGCCTTTTCAAATCTTCTTGAATAAACTATTACTTTTTTTAATCAATTATGTCAAGTAATCTGCGCTTGTTACGACTAAGATATTAACCAGAAAATGGATTATACTTAGAGTAATTTTAATAAATTATATTAATTAATTATTAAAATAATTTTTTTGGAATTGGTAAAAATTTTTAAATTATTATTATTGATATAGAAAAAAATAATTTTTACCTGAAAATCAAAAGTTTCATCGCAATTAAATACTAATACGAATCTTCCTAATTGGTGTCCTAATGCTTTCACTGACTCAGTTTTTCCAGTACCAGCCGGTCCAAATGGTGATCCACCCAGTCGCGATTCTAGAGCTTGTGTCATAGTTAAATAACATCGGTCAGTTAATGGAGTTTGCACAAGTCTATCTTGCACCCCTAAATATTCAAATCCATAATAAAATTTTGCATTTGCCATATGTATTGTTAATTGTTGAAGAACATCTGTTTGTCTAGGGTCGAAATAAAATCTCATTTCACATAACCATTCGAAGGCCTTAGGATTCGAGACATTATTGTAAATTAACCTTCTAGTAACTGTACGCTTATGAACAAATACATTTATTAAATGTTCAAGCTTTTTTCTTCTTAGTGGAGGTTGTTCTTGAAGCACGGAATCTGCCAAAATATTAAGTGTACTTTCAACATGAACAAGCACTTTACCTAAAGGATCTTTTTTTAAATTATCTTGAGCTTCTTGTAATGCAGTTTCAATGTCTTCAGACCAAAGTATCTGTGCTGCTAATATAATAATTTGTGCTTGATAATTATCGCACCAGTTCATAAGGTACTGTGAATTAACATCATTTTCTTTAAAACCTTTTATATCTAGCACAGCACTGGCTAGGCTTGAAGCAAGTGTAACTCGCATTTCTTTTTCTACGAGAGTTAACCACTCATTAATTTTTGGATAACTAATCGTAGATACCGGATTTTGAAACATAACTTCTTCTCCTTCTCTGGAAGCTATACCAGTAATTACAGTGTTATCTTCATTGAGTAGAATTGATGCAATGCCTGCAAACATTTTTTTAAAATGCTTTTGAAGTCTTGCTACATTTTTACTATTTCCAATTATTTCCAATAAATCTTCATCACCAACAAAATAAAAGCGGGGAAAAGAAGTTCTTTCTCTTTCTAAATATTCTCCTAAAGCTTTTTGAATTTTACCAAGAAGATCTGCAAGACGCTCGAGAGATCGTTGAACGCCAGGAATATTTAGAACATCCATTACCATGGGCGATTTTGACACTTTTTTCATTAAACCAAGAAATTCAGAACTAATACTTTGAAATCGTGATGTTTCTACTGGCAAAAGGGTTTTAATATCTGCACTACTAGAAAAAATTCCTTCTAAATAAACCCATCTCCTTTGCACATCAATCCAAATATCAAAGAGAGAATTAATACGATTTAATTTTTCTTCCCATGTTAATGCTTCTTCTTCAAATACTTTATAATAAGGCGATAATTTCATTGCAGCAACTGAATTAATATGTTCTTTAACTCTATTAAAAAGATCATCCCAACCTCGAATTAATCGACACTTATTTTGATAATTTATTAAATCTAATTCATAGTTTTGCCACGACTCTCGAACTTGCTTTAAAAATTCTTCTAAGGCCATTTCACCTTGAGCAACTAGAATAATATCTTTAACTGTGCCTTCATTTTTTTGTAAATTAACATCCCACACTTGTCCTAATGTAAGTTCATTAAGTATCCAGTGAACTCTTAATTGCTTCATTAGTAATTTCCAATGTCTTTCCTTTAATGCATCAGATTTAAGTTCAACAATTAACATATTAACTTTTGTATAATTTTGAAGCATTTTTCTTACGTATTCATAAGAAGAATATTGTCTTAATCTTGCCGGTAACTCTTTCAATTGCGTTAACATAGTATCTAATTGTAAACGAAGTTTTCTGGGTTGTACAGAGAGCCATGGTTTTTCTCGCGTGTCATCTATTTGTGTCCATATTTTAGACAGTTCTGACCATACACCTTTTAAATCTTGTAGTTCTTCAAATACTACTTGCATTCGATCTTCATTAATTGAAATTATTCCAGGTTCTAATAGTTCTAACGCTTCTTTAGCTTTAGTAACATTATCTCGTTCTTCTTTCAGTCGTGTAAATTTATTTTCAAAGAACTGAAGTTGCTGCAAGGCATCATCAGGTCTTAAATGACCTTCAACGGGCTTTCCTTGTTCCCAATCATTAAGGAAATCTGAGGTTCTCGTTTCAATAGCTTTGTCTTCAGCTACAATTTTTAATTGTAAAGATGCTATTTGTGTCTGGATATATATGTCTTTCCGTTTAATAATTTCATTAAAAGCTCCCCACTCGCCTTCTATATTGTCAACGTGCAACCAATGTGATGGAAATTGAAATCTTTGACGTTCGAGAATTCTTTGCCCTTCTCTGTATATGTCAACTTGTTTTTCCCAAGCTTTCATTTTTCTTTTTAATAACTGTACGTAAGTTATAAAACTGACAGCATCAGATGTACTTACTGCCTCAATGGAATGTAGTTCAAGGTCACTTCTTGATCTCGAAATTTGCACATGGAAAGTTGCCATTTCATTTCCAAGTAATGTTCCAAATTTACCTAATGTTTCTTTATGCCAAGAATCATACTTTAACGATACCTTACTTTGAACTTTAGCAAAATCGATAATTACTGGACCAAACTCTCTTCTTGTATCAGATGTATCAAAAGTAGTTCTTGTTTTTTTAATGTCATTTAAACATTTCATCCATAATGTTATATCTTCACTTAATTTTCCATAAAGGTTTTCCGGTTGAAGATCCCATAAAGATTGATATCTTAGCCATTGATCAACGTAGTGTACGATTTCTAGCATTTTTGATTCAATTGCTTCATATGCAGATTCAAGCGAATATTTTCCTGTTGGTAATTTTGTTAATAAATTTCTGTATGTACAAGATTCTTGTTTATCTAACCCAACTTGGTATCTAGAACTCTGTAGACGAGTCTGCAAATATAAATATAATTATTAATTACAAAGAAACTTACCATAAACCAATCTATTCAGAGTGTATTTATATTTATGCTCTCTCACACACTCAGACGTGTAATTTTGTATTTATCTTAAATACTTTAAACGAATATATTATGTCTATTTTAGACAAAAAGGAAAATTAAATACCTTTAGTTCATACAATATAAAAATAGTTATTAAGTAGTATAATATATTTTATTTTATAGTTTTTGTTTTTATATCCTACGTAAAAATATTTTAATTTGTTTACAAAAAATAATGTTTTTAGAAACAATCAACTCAGCTTACTCACTTCAGCAAATAATGGATGTTCGAAAAAATACAGAATATTCTGCATTTCAATCTTCTTATAAGCTTTATAACAGCAAATTTGATTTTAATGTTTTAAGTGAATGATGTATGTTCTCTATCAATCAAAGTAAAATAATTTTCAGTATTATGAATACTTTATTAAAAATCATAAATATATATATTGTAATACAATTGCCTATTACTAAGTTGCATAAAAGTAATATTTATTAGTATAAAATGTAAAATAAATCTATCAATACGTTAAATATTTTTCTTAGCCTTTAAACACGTTTTTTTAAACTATCAGGAATAAAAGATGCTTTACGTAATTGTATCTGCCATTTATCTCCCTCTTATGGATTGTAAAAGTCAATTTTAAATAATTCATATGGATATTTATTACTTTTCCTTGAAAAAGCCTGTCAAAGGTGATCTTTTTTATCCTTTATGGTAATATTATTTTTCGTTCATTATTATATGATTATTTTAACCATAGATGTCGTTAGACGTTTTCTTCGATTTCTAGAAGACCTGCATGGTAATAAAATTAAATTCCTATATGATTGCCCAATTTACTAAATCTGCAATTTAAATCACGGAGTTAACAAATTGAAAGAACTACTTCGACGTTGTATCGCATATAAAATATTAAGTTTTACTTTCTGATTCGCGTTTAAATTATATGGATTCTCAGATATCCCATACTTAACAATGCATGTTAGAAGTATAAAAAAGAACCATAATCTCATCTTGTATGAGACTCGGAAGTTGTTTACCAAATTATAACAGCTTTTAAGTATAATAGGAACCAATAATGGAAAATGTATATGCAGGTTATTTTATAAACACTGTAGATAAATACATTCAAAAGACAAACATATTTTTCATTATTAATTTAACGATTTCATTGACGTTTATAATGGAGTACAATAAAAATGGTTGTCATAAATCTTAGCATTCTGTATACATGATTTGAAAAATATTAAAAATTAATAAAAATAAATAATTTCGATATGTACCTATTTATATCAACGTATTGTATACATATACTTATGATTAAGAAAAATTTAGCCGACTGAAAGATTAAACTTATAATCATATTCTTAAAACTGCGTAGGTGTTTCCGAGTTTCTTCAAGGATTAAATCGATGTTCGGTCTGTGAAGTTATAGATAACTTGATAGTCGACTTGATATATGTAGTAGAATTTTAGTCTTATTCATTGTTATATTTGCTTTCAAGCCAGATTATAAAGAATTAAAAACGAACAAAATAATTTGTTTAATTTTGTTCTAAATTTTGTTGTGTTAATTTTCCATTTTTTTCTTTTTTTTCTGCGATTTTTATTGTCTAGCCAAAAAAAAAGAGAAAACGAGAACTATTAAATGTATTTGTGCAATTTTCTACCTTTATTCTATTCCTTCAATGTAGACTGATTATGATGCAACTATGAAATTTATTACTTATAAAATATTTACTTGTATTAAGTATTAGCAATTAATATTGCTGTCACTTTTAGAAAAATTAGTGAATCACCTCTTTATGTATAATTTTGAATATGGACTATGATGTTCTCTTTACATATCTATTGCTGAAATTTATTATTTTTCACATACTATTTAAGTTTTAAATTTAACTTACGAAAATAGAAAAATGGGGAAGATAGTATGGGGAAAATGGAGAAATCGGTAGTAGTGTTATCACAATGATTCTTAAATTGAACAAAAAGAAAAAATTCGATTAGATTTTTATTTAAACCAACAGTTGCGGAATAAATTTAGTTGCTACTTATCTAATAGTTGAAGAATTATTGTATCTAATTGTATCTAATTCATATTTCTTATGATTATGCGATTAATACACTTAAATTATAAACTGTCTTTATTTTTTTCATTATGTATCTGTATGATAGTAAACCAAGAGTCAACATCACGTACGATTTATTTTTAGTATTATTGAAAGCATTTGTGGTACTTATTAACACTTGTTTTATCTTACTTCAAATAGAATATAAAGCAGAATTAGTATTAAAATATTATTTCTCATTAAAACGTGAGACTACTGACAATAGATTTTGTATGTATTGTACATTTCTTTTAAACTATATCAATTTTCATTGAGTTTAATTATTTAAAATGTATTTAAAAAATTAATAGTCCATAAATGCATGACTGGGGCGCGTCAAATATAATACAACAAAAGCAAAATACAGTATATAGTATAGTACATAAGATATAGAACATGGCTACTGTAATATATATAAGCACGTGAGAAACGAAACAAGTATGTTGTACAATAAAGTCTGCATTACGTAAAGTAAAAATAGCTTACTAATGTAGGATTCTGCGACATTAGTATCACAATTGTAGTTCTTATAATTGATGCACTGCACAGAATTTTAGAAACATACAACCGTTTTCAGATTTGTTTTATCCCTATGCAGAGGATGAAAATTTATATAAAGCTGCATGTTTTTGAAAGGTATTAAAAATACAAATTATATATGTCTTCATACTTTCGTTGGGGCATATCAATGGAAATGACACGGCGAATAACTGGCTAACCATTGACCATTGACTTAATTAGTATGACCAGACACTTCTTTCACCTTAAACTGAGTTGGTGTAATATTATTTAAATAAAAAAATAAGGAAAGGCACAGAAAGATTTCTAGAGACAGTTTAAAACGAGATGGCTCAATTTAACGTTCTATGTGATCAATATTCAACAACAAAATTTAACCTATTCTTCCTGCAAATTGACGTGTCAATATTGTCAAATAAAGTAATAGGGATATGTGCAAGAAAAATAAATTACTCTACTTATTTTAAGCAAAAAAAAAAATTAGAAAAATCTAACTCTTTTTTTCCAGGATGATTATACCCTAAAACGAAACGTTCCTTCTCGTTTGAGTAAATAAAAGGTAAACGAAGGCATTTTGAGAAAATTTCTTAAGATGTTGGTCATATTACTAATTAGGGGACATTGTTTTTTTTCTTACGACGATCAACAGATTGCCTTTCTTCAATGCACAGCGAAGTTTCTTCCTAGGTTGAAAAATTTTTGGTTTAGTAAGAGTCAGTTTAATTCAAAGTTATTATGATCAGATTGCTAATTTGTTTTTTTTTTATTTAAAAGCATATGCGCTACATAAAATTAAATTATTTTTATTTAAAAAAAAATATTTTTCTCCAGCAAACATTAAAAAAATATATATTTTTTTACATTACTGAAATATCAACTTAATATTACATGATAAATATATTTCCAAACACTTTTCTTGCACGATTTGGAATCCGAAAATGATTCACAAAAGTAATACTTTTACGGCGAAGTGATTCCGATCTATGATATTTCATGTAAGCTTAATGATAATTTTTCGATAATATAAGTATTATAATTTATTAAAAAAAAATAATGAAATGATTACCTTTTAATGGCATATTTTAACGATATTTTTAGAATAAAAATAT
Organism: Wiebesia pumilae; assembly: GCA_018907045.1. Taxonomy (NCBI): domain Eukaryota; kingdom Metazoa; phylum Arthropoda; class Insecta; order Hymenoptera; family Agaonidae; genus Wiebesia; species Wiebesia pumilae. Next base: position 18,373 of record JACCHZ010000008.1, read on the forward strand.
CGTAAATTATCATAAATTACAAAATTCTTGAAAAAATGCCTAATATTTGGGTGTATTAGAAAAAAAATAAATTACAGAACAAATCTATATTTATCACTAATATTAAAAGTATAAAATATATTTATGTATAATTATTATGCATAGTTCAGTATTTAAAAAAGAAATAATTTAATTAAATTCTTAATTATATTTAAGCCCTAAAATAAATAAAAAATTTTTATTTTAAATTGAGCCGCACATTTAAATTTGAATATTTATAGAAAATATATAAAAGTATTGATAACTAGTATGAATGTTGATCTTGTCAAATATATTGTACACAAACCTGTGATGTAACAATAGCTTGCCATGCAAATAACTGTTGCATTATTTGAAATCTAGCATCTTCAATACTTGGATATAAATACATAGTTTGGTTTGTTATTCGAACTTCGTGTAATTGATTTTGAATTTTCGGATCTCCACCTAATTTGTGAGTTGGTTGTAAAGGAGCATCCGTGTCCATACTAAAATCTACGTCTTTTTTGCGACCCATGAGAGCATCAGTCCAGGCTTTAATTCCTGCTTCAAGGCGAGAAGCTAAATTTCTTTCAACCTCTTCATCGAGCCTTAATACGTATATGTGAAGATTGGAAAAATTTTTTAAAGATAATTCGTCAACAGACTTTTGAATTTTTATTAATATGTCAGAAAACGTATTTGCTGAATATGGGCATGTTTCTAAAGATCTAACATCAACATCCAGTTGTTCTTCTACTACTAAAAGATCTTCAACTTTTTCTTGAAAAGACAATACAACATCGGATAACCGTTGAACATAAGAATCTAATTTATAACTTTCCCAAATTAAGGTGATACCCTAAATACAAATTATAATTAAAATATATTCACATAATTATCTATATAAAATCAAATTATTTACTAACTTCCGATATTAGTAGCAAGACATCTCTTCGTAATCCAGCTATTAATGGAATAATATTTGATTTATCTTCAATCTACAAGCAAAAGTTATTAATTTAATTAATAAAATAATAAGTTAATCACTTCACATAAATTAAAAACAAAATGTCTAATCACAATATATTATACATAATACATTTATTAAGAACATTCAACGAATCTAAAAGTTGTAGAATTTTTACATCAATTTTTAATAACACTAAAAATCTTGTTTGATACCAAATTTCTTTTATTATAAACTTAAGTATTTAAAATTTTTAAGTTTATTATATTTCATTTATTGTAATTTCATTAAAATAAAATGTATACATTTTTAGACAACATTTGTATTTGTATCTGAATCTATTAGGAATCTAATAGTATTAACTCTTATTTATAACTTAATTAATTTGTCTTTTCAGCAGCAATTATATGACCAAACATCTATCTTTCTTTAAGAAGTTGCGTAATTAATAAAATAATAAAATATTTTTGATATTTTAAAAAATATCATTTTGAATTTAAAAGGAAAAGTAAAAACATTACTTTATTCAAATGAAATTTGAAAACAGTTATAATTTTCTATTAAATTGAAATATAAAAATAAAATCTACAAATTATGTAAAGGGATAGTTTTTATTAATCTTTTAATTAAGTATTGCAAAACCCAAATTAATTATGGCATATTATTAATACTATTCTAGTTTTAATAGTTCTTACAAAGATAATAAAATAAAAAAATTAAAAATTGCACGTTTGATTAAACATTAATAAAACTATATTATTTTTTATATCGATTCAATAAATTTATTTTAAAAAACGTTATTTAATTTTAATAAAAAAATTAAATTCTATTTAGGTATTCTAAAATTTAATTCTAAAAGTACCTTAAACAATCAAAAATATATAATAAAATACCTTTTCTAATGTCCTTCCATATGTTCGAATACTTTCGATTAAACTTATTGCAAATGGATATAGTAAATTAGCTTGATGAGCTTTGTTTACAATAGTGATAGGTACGCGAAATCCAAGATTTTTCAAATTTCGAACTTCTTTTGAAAGCGTGATTATTTCGGGTAAAAAATTTACTTTTAATTTTAAAATATTACAACGTCTAGTTCGCGATCTCACGCTCTCTATAGTAAAAATACGCCCTGTAACACCAATATTACGTTGCTGTACTTTACGAGCCCAATCATCAAAAATTTCTTGAGTAGAGAGTTTCATTCGAAAACTATCTCCATCAGCTTTTAATTTTTGACCTTCAATATGATTTTCCCAACCTTTACCTGAAAAATAATAAAATAAGTTATATACACCATAATTAAATATCTGTAATTAAAAAAACAATATTTGCAAATAGTCTGAATAAAGACAATTTTTAATATTATACAACAAATCTTTAATAAACTCGTCTCTGATTAACAAGGTAGATACAAAAAAATTTACTTTTTGTTATAACGATGATTAACAACGACAAAGTTATTGTACTATGAATAGAAGTAATGTAAGGGAACATAGACAGTTCTTCGCTAGTTAAAGTCCTCATGAGACATCCGTTGTCAAAGGTGTGGTAACTTCTTTATTCATTTTATCACTCCTAGACAAGTTTTAACACAGTCACTGATAAATCACTGATAATATATTTTTATTCACGTGAAACTACATAAAAGACACTAATCTGACAAGACTATAATTATGTACTGTCCTGCTGTACATGTTGAATTCGTTCCTTCTTTACATCTTCCAACCTCATTTGACGTCCATATTTTACAGTTCAGTTTCGAATGTTGTCTTAACCTAATTACAAATGCTTAATTTTCACTGAAAGATGCTCATTGCTAATAATGTTCGAGAAATAATCGCACCAATCTCTCAGGTTTTAGTCAAATCAACCAAAATCCGAACTTACTTAGTTTTTGAGGATGTACATTAGCGTATTTTTAAGATTCAAATTCTTGGTAAACATATACAGAATGATTAGTTTTATGCGAAACTGTATACAAATCAATTAATAAATATTATTATAAGAACATACAATTCGACATGTGCATCTAAAATAAAATTCTAAATCTATCAATTCTAATATACAAGGTATTAGAAGGCAAGATTTAAATGTAATGTGAAGAAAATCTTATTAATTAAAGTGTTAAAAATATAACACCTTTTATGGATTATCAACTAAAAAAAGTATTAAATTTAAAGTTGATACGAAAATTGTTATTTCAATACATACAAACATGATTATTCATTAGTCTAAAATCCACAAACTGCTCTTGATTATCAATAGTTAAGTAAATAAAACCAATATTTAATGATAAAAGGGTGTACAAGCCAGGGAAAAGAACAAAATATAAGTAACCTGCTTCTTTAGATACCAAGATTGTAAAAGAGGTATAAAAATATTATATAATAAACTTTGAATCAAAGTTCAATACATGTTTCGTATCGAGGAATATTTAATTTGAAATTAAATTATTGCAAAGTTTATGTAGATTAATATTAACCTTGTGATGGAAGAACGTCGCTAATAAAACAAATGAAGTGCGTGTGCATACAAAGACAAAGTGTGTGAATGGAATAGTGTAGGTATATAGTATGACTATGCGGTGATATATGTAAGTATTTATCTTGTAAGAGTTAACGGTGACGGACTAGCGTATCGATCCGCCGCGGCGTGTCGTACTAGTATCCGATTCGCACTTTCTTGTCGCGGCATGTTACTCTTTTCACTCTTGATTGCTTCGCGAGCGTCTTCAACTCGTGCATCTTCTTTTTTGTTGTACTGGCACAAGAAGCCCTGCATAGGGCATGCGGGCAGCGAAGCCCCGTTCTCTTAGACCTCTCGAACGAATTGGACTATTTGGAAGACCTCGTCTTCCTCTTCTCGGTAATACTCGGTGGCGTATTGAGTTCCGTTCCTTACATCGGTGACGTCGTTTGACGCAACGAATCCCGTCCTCGATAAAGATGGTTGGCGTGTCGAGTCCTACATTACTTCGGTAACTACAGCCGCCACCGCAAGGTTCCGCAATGATATAAGGAAAAGAAAAACCCGATAATTTAGCTGGCGTCAAAATAATATAACCGCCACTAAAACACTGTCTAGTTTTAAACCTTCGTTCATAAGTATTTTTTATGACCAAATATTTGCGCCTGCGTTAAAATATGTAATCGCCGAAAAAAACATCCGTCTAGTTTTTAAAAACATCGTTTAACTAAGTCGTGTAACCAGATATTTGTGTTAAAATATATATTCGCCATCTACTTTGAATTTTTATCTTACAGACTTTGTTTTAACAAGTAAGAAATAAATACGACTCTTCTTAATAAATACCGTGTTTTCATTTATTCAAACAAAAAGACTCACTCAAAGTCCGACCTGAGCTATCTATGGCAAGGGTTTGTTTTTGTTTAAAAGTAAAGAAAATAAAATAAAATAAAACAGAGCTAACGAAAGCAAGGAATAAAACAAATAAAAAGAGAATAACGACGTTACAGCCTTCGCAATATTAAAAAAATAGCGTCGAATATTAAATTTGTTATATAATTATAACCAGATGAGTTAGAAATTACAACAAAAATTTCTCGTAAATATAAAATAAGTTGTATTAATAAAATGCAAAATTATATTTAAGAACATTTTATTATTAAGTTTATTAATTTATTATTTATTAATATTGATTTATTATAGAATTTATTAATTTAATTAATAAAAATTAATAATTAAATTTTTAATTTAATAATTTAATTTTTATTAATAATATTTTATTAATACCAGAAATCACTTAATAAATAATACAGGTTTGTAAGTTTATAATACATATTTCTCAAAATCATATTTTCAAAACTTATGTGTATAATATAGAAAAAGAAAAATGATAAATTTTCTCGCCATTCATTAAATGTGGGATTTAAGTAGCGGTGTGTAAAATTAAAATATTAGATATTACTATTCGCATTTTAATTGCATTAAAGTTGACTTCGACAATGCAAATACAGAGATAATTTGCGAATATATGTATCGATTACAACTAGCTATTGGTTTTTTGAAGTATCTTTTTATTTTTATATGTCCAACTAATAAATAAATTTTTAATAATCTTAATATTTTATAATAAAAAAGTTTTTTTTGCATCTTAATTAATTTTTTCTTCTTAAAACATATTTAAAATATATTTTTTGCAAGATCAAATGCACTTACAAGGAGTTGGACCATTATTACTCTAGTTAAGATATACCTGACCTCCCGACCTTTTGTTAAAAACTGATGACGTTATAATTCTCGTCGTTTTTACTGATATTTATGGCGGGCACTTAAAATGAATTTATTTTTGAATTTTTATTAACTATTAAATATTATATATTTGTTTCCTTCAGCTTTTAAAACCAATATATTATACCCAGACTGAGTTAAGGTAGATTGTATAATTCTGCTGGTTGTCTTAAACTCAAGTACCGCACTGACTAAGTTTGCAAAAATTATTGTATTTACCCGCATCAAAACGCGAATTCAAGTTTTTTCAGCTCATTTTGTAGCATCACTAGTAGAATAAAAAGAATCTAAAATATTCATTTTAATTACAAGAATGTAAATTCAGAAAAATCATCATATTAACTGCACAAAATGTTGATAATTCTGAATATTATTCGTTAATTGAAAGACAAATATTGAAAAAAATAAGAAATAAAATACTGTGCACAACGTCTGTTATTCAAGGGTGAATATAAATTTAATGTAAGATCTTAATAAAAAAAAATTTGAGTAATTAAAATTTTTTAATTAGAAATTTAAAAAAAAATTGATGAAAAAAGTAAGAAGACTTCTTTTGCACAGAACACTACCTAATTTTTCTCTAAACATTTTATTTATGGAATATAAAAATAAATTTAATATATAAATTAACACTTATATAAACATATACAATGCTACAATTTCTAATATTTATAAAAAACAGAAACAAAGTATGAGGTCATAATTCAATCAATTTCAGAAAACTATAATTGTACTTTAATTAATAATTTTTTATTTTAAATAATAGTAATTGTCTGATTTTATGAATTGAAAAATAACTTTAAAAAATTTAATATTTTTTATAATTGTACCTAATACGTCTTCAACACGCTTCAAGTACATAGTAAGTTGAAAATCAATTTGTTTAACCCAAATTATTGAACCAGCAATTGGAGGAAGATCTCTTATCATGCTCATTTTACAGCATTTACTTTGAGCGTACTGGACCTAGAAATAAAAAAATGCGAATTAAAAGAATAATCATTATAGATAATATTCAGAAAAATTAAGATCACTTATCAATATAATTATTATTGTTATTAATTATTAAGAAATTTATATTATTGAATAAAATATAAATTCATAATATAAAACATTTTTATATAGCCTTTATTTATAAACATTGATAACATTTCAAGGAACTAGAAAGTGTAAATAGAGATTATTACAAAAGTTATCATTAAATTTTCGAATTTTATTAATAAATTCGAAATAGATATTATTTTCTAAAATGGTATCCTATATCAAGAAATATGACATACGTTGCAAGATTAGGATGTCAATATAACTATCAAAAGCAACATTTTGAAAAGCAAAAATGAGAATTTTCAAACTCATTTTACATACCACCTAACAAATTATAATATTTGTAATAAACAGTACCATTTTAAATGAGTTTCATTACATATTCAAAAAATTTACTATTTAGTCATGACAATATCTGAAACGATTATAAAAACTCAATATTCCATTGTTAAGTCTACCTTCATCAAAATTACATCGTCATGTTTATTTGTACTTGAACTAGCATTATTATTCACAATAGAGTAGTAATACTTTCAATTATGTTCTAAAAATATGAGAAAAATAATTCTGTCAAAATTAGTTATCGAGATATCTTGTTGAGTATATAAAAGTCATATTTCTTCCGTTATTAGCAATAAAAAATATTTATAAATTTTGAGAATTTTTTAATTTGAATTTACTGTAAGTATTGATGATATAACATAAAAGAATTTAGATAAATTAATATTTTTTCCGCTATTCTCTGACGAGTAAACTACTCTCTACTTCGGCCTGAGCAATTAAAAGTTGTACCAGAGTTCTTATACTAAGGGAAATTCGAAAAATTCAAATTATTTCGGTATACTGAGTTTAAAGAATGATAATCTGTTTATTCTATTGTTTATTATATACAGGTAGTCTCTTTCGGATGGACCTGGAGATGATTGCTAATCCTTTTCACTGCAACTTATACGCGCTAAATAAGGAAATTGAATTTAATACAAGCGAGAACATGTTTACATTTACATACTTTATAATTGCAACGGGCTTTTATTCTAAAATTGCTTGGTATGTACAGTTAAAATTTTTATGAATATGTATTTACAAGGGAGAGGCATCTTGCCGTGCTGCACAGCTTATAATACACCGAGGATACACGCGTGCAAACAACGAACGCCGCTGGTTTTAACACCTCAGAATCGATGATGTCAGGACGGAAGAAGCTAGGAAGGAATCCTTGGAACACAGCAAAACTCATAGCCTTCACGGTGGACTGGAGGGAGATAGATGAGACAAATTAGAACCCGTAGCCTCGTACAGGAGTATTGATGAAGAGAGGAAGAGCCTCAAGGACATGGAAATACTCGTCGCCCTACGTAGGAAGAATAAATGACGTCAAAACCTTTAGCTTCGGTCAAAGTTAGCCAAGTATTGTATTGTGTCAACAAATATTGAAATTTTCTCTTACAAATATTGTAATATTTGTATTCTATTTTTTCGATTCCTATTTTATGCCTTTATATATTTATTGTTATCCAGGTTTCATTTGAATGTTGTTGGTTGTGTGTTTGCTCGTATAAATAGTTTATGTAATATTATAATTTCTTAATAGTTTATAAATATATTTGTTGTTGAATATTGTACCTGTGAATGTGATCCTGCGTGTAGCAATTGTTTAAAAATGGGATGCAGGATCAAAAAACGTTTTCATTTTCTATAGTGTATTGTGTATTTCTGGACCCCTAAAGGTACTTGTTCTCTAACTCTAGTTCTCCCTCGGGTAATGTTATATTTGTAACAAATGTTGTCTGTGTAATTGTATTTTTAATATTCATATTACTATATCATAAAGTTTAAATATTAGTAGCTAACACAAAAAGAGAAAAAGGAAAAGGTTAAAAATTATGCAAAAAATAAGTATTTGTGTAATTATATATTTAGTTTTTTATTATTTACCTTTTTTGTGTTTTTTATTGAGATAAGATGTAGAAATCGAGATATGTACATTGTTTTCTCAGTTGTTTTTGAATGAAAAAATTTTTTGGTACAAGTATTTCTTGAATTTCGTTCGTTGAGTCGTTTTACTCTACAAAAATTATAATCGACGCATCCCAATTAAACAACGAATAAATCGAGAAATAGGAGGAAGCAAAATAAAGATGTTCTCCCATTAACCTTTCTTTTATTAATGGTTCACTTATTTGCTTGTTTATATCATCAATTGCTGTCGCCAAGGCTTGCATCATCTCTCATTAGACGTCGGTAGCGCGTCGCCTGATAAAGTGTTGCCATAGCTGGTTTTTCGGGTGTTCTTCGTCACTTGGGATTTCGTAGTTGAAGAAGTGACGATCTCTTAATAAGCAAAATATTTTAATTCTTAATCAGTGGGTAGCGATGTTCCGGTACAATCAGAACGTGCACTAGATAAGAAATATTTCCAATGTTAAAGTTAATCAACATCATAGCCATGGCGATTGTATGGTCGCTATCTTTAAAATAATGAAATGTTAACAAGAATGTCTTAGTGAAATACGGGCATGGGAAGAACAACGTTTTTTCCAAGACGCTCTTTTAGTTCCTCGGAAACACCTTGTTGCTCCTCGTACCAATGTCACTTGGTTCATTTCCTGAGAAGTTGGTGCAGCGGTGCGGTAATTTGTACAAATCGTCTGCATCATGACATGATTTTGAAATGACATAATTATTTCAGATTTTTGGGTTGGACCAAAGCTAGGACAGCCAAGATTTTTTCAAGTCCAGTGCAAATCTCTTCGTAATATATCTGGTGTCTAAGGTAGGTTAGTTGTTTTCTTCCAAACTGACATTTTTCAAAGTTATGTCCTAACTTCACTTGCCTGAATCTTCTGACTCTTTCTTCTATGTATGTTTCTCTTAATAAAATGTTGCGATGATTATATCATCTAGATAAAAAATACGTAGTGTTCCAGATCCGGTCTACGGGACATTGAAAAACAGCTGGGGCTAAGTGTAGCCCGAACGGGAGTATGTTAAATTGCATAAGCCTTCAATTGGGCATAGTAATAGCTGATAGCGGTTTACTTAGGTAGGTGAGTGGCACTTTCCAATATTCATTTTTAAGGTCAATCGTCGAGAGATATTTTGTACTTAGTCACTTATTCAGAGTAGCGTTTATCTACGAGAGCGGATAGGTCTTGTCGAAATACTTTGTTAAGATACCAATAATTTGTACAGAATCTATAATTATCATTCTTCTTCCTGTCGAATAGGATGGGTGAACTCTAGCGACTGGAGAATGAATTAATCACTCCTTCATCCGGTATTCATTGTCGATGACTCGCTGTATTGCTGAGTTCTTAGCCTATATCTTTGTTTGATTAAAATAAAGTCTAGCGGGTAGATGTACGTGATAGAGCATTGGCCTATTTTTCATTTTCCAGAAGCTGCTATACTTTCTCTACAATCCTGGCTAGCTCACTCCGTTTATCATTTTCAAAGGTTGTTAATCCTATCAAATAAATATTTTGACGATCTATCCATAAATATATCTTAAATAAATCTCGTTGTCGCACAGTAACATGTAGAAGTCCAGTCGGCCGAGGATATCTATGAGTAAAAGCACTCGATAACCAACGCTATCTAACTCCAGGAGTTTTACCCTGAGTTCTCGACCATGCATCTGTAGCTTTCTTCACAGGTTATAGCGAAGGTCTTGATCGATCCGTCAACTAATGTAATTTTTCAGTAGTCTGTTGTGACGGTACATCTTCGCTGACGATACGAGGCTCCTGTGCCCGTGACAAGAAATTACGGCTCCCGGATCAATATAATGCGCGGAACACTTGGCCATCTATTGTAATGCTAGTATTACAGCTTCTATCTCTATTAAATAGTTGTAAATCTCATAGTAAGTAAGGTATTTAAACTAAAGCGTCGCCTCTAAGTAGTTTAGATAAGCCATGTAACATCTGTTCATTGCTGAGTCTCTAGGTAACTTTTATTTCTCGATTCTTTCGAGAATACTGTAGACCTCCCTACAATCGAAGTGGCGATTCTACTTCCATATTTGGTTGAAGACGCACGGAAGATCGAGCGTTGATGCCGGTCATAGGACAGTACATTCCTCACCTTTTCGTGGCATTGAGGTCGGTGGTACGAAAGCATGAGTAATATATGTAGTGGAAAGACGACGAAACTTGTTCGCTCTTTCTTCCATGTCCAGACTCAACCTGAACACCTGAAGTATGGCTACTCGCAGGATAAATTGGCGTCGATGCAGGTCAGAGCTTCTCTTTTGTAATTAATCACTCTGTACATCATCTGCTTTATATCTATTCTTCTCGGGCTAGGCTTTAAGTCTCTTATGATCTCTAGAACAGCGCTCTTTTCAGGGTGGTGACATCGCTTACCAAGTCGTGAGAAATACCGACGGCCTCTCGACGTTGCCGAAGTTTAGTCTGTGAAACTTCCTTAGAGAGCTGATTATCCTTGAATTCCATGTTCAGGTCTTCCTTACGAATTGAATAAATCCACGAACTGTGCAATATAGCTACGGGAAAAAAGAGAAGGAAAAAAAAAACAAGAAAAGAAGAATGAAAAAAGACTAATTACGCGATCGGTAGTTTTTTTTTTATTTCACCTACAGTGTACCTACAGAGAATCATTTAATATTATTACATATTTTCTTGGAAGAGAAGAAAAAAAATTATTTGAGTCTCTGTTCTGACTTCATATAACAATTTTTAAGCCTTTCTCTAAGTCATGCCGGATATCTCATAGAGATAGTTCAAGAGACTAAAATAATTTTGGGACTCTGAATTTAAAAAACAATATATTTATTTTATTGCTTATTATATACAAGTGGACTGATCAGTATAGACCTGGAGCAGATCGCCGTCATCCATGCTGCGGCTTATCCGTGCTAAACAAAGAGAAATTGAATTTAATACACGCCGAAAAATAGTTTACAATTGTATGCGTATACGTACAAAAGGTTAATATTTACACGCGAATATGTATTTACAAGGAAGAGCGACTTCTCATGCTATAGCACTTATAATACAATCGGGGCGCACGCATGTGAACGATGAAAGCTGCTGCTGTTTACACCACAGAATTGCTGTCGTCAAGACAGAAGAAGATAGGAAGGAGTACTGGGGACACGGCAAAATTCACAGCCCCCAGGGTAGACAGAAGGGGGATTGACGGAGCACGATAAAATCCGCAGCCACGGGCGGAAGTAATGACAAGGAGAGAAAGAGCATCCAGGGCACGGACAAACTCGTCGTCTTCGGGATGGAAGCTGAAACATAGTAAAGCTATTTTAAACATGATCGGGAGAGATCAGCAACGAATATGCACGCGCAGCCTTTATTTATACCAATTCTTCTTGAAACATTTTGACTCAAAAGAACAAAAAAATTTTTCACAAATATAAAGGTAAAAAAGTGTATGCTCTGTAATTAAAAATAAAAAAAATATGAAAAAATTAGTATTCAAAATTTAAAATGTAATTAAAGAAATAAAATACATAGTTTCAAGGAAAATAAAGAATGAAATTATTAAAACTGTGGTATGTTGTTTTAAAAAAAAATTGAAAATACTAATTTAGTAAATAATATATCCACGTGCTTTTACTATTACTATGTTGCATAATATCTACATTTGATATCTGATTCAAATTTATTTTGTAAAAGTATACATAGTTTTTTATAACAAAAGCATTGATTTGTACAAACTTTTAATATCTATTACGCAAACAGCTAAGCAGTTTAAAACTTTAAAATTTCTCATTTCAAACAATAAATAGTGCTAATGCTATTATATCCTAATCGCATTTATACTAAAAGACTGCTTCTTTATCTACTTTGGTCTCACTACACAACGGATAGAACAGATATCAATTCTAATGAAAACTCTCTAACGAAACATTCCAGAAATTATCAGAAAATATGGAATTTAAAATTATTTTTTATCAATAATTCTTTTTAATATAAATTATCGTGATTAATAATAAACGTACAATTATACAAAAATATATCATTATATTGAATATTTTTTAATATGTTGAAATTATCATCCGGGTTTCTGTAGACGTTCGCAGTGTCTGACTTAATATAAAAAAAGATCTTATTAATCAAATATTTATTAGCAAAATAATCCACAAGATGTCAATTCTGGCGTTGACGAATTAGTGCTATATACATTTCACGCAGACTATGCAATAGTTCTCTATAAAAGCAAAGAACAACGAAAATGCACAACCAAGAAAATATCACCGTTTTCTTAATCGAGAAAACGAGAAGAAAATGCGCAAGAAAGCATACCTGTAACAATAATCGTATCCTTAATATCCTTTTTTGATAGTACTTGTTTCCGCAAATATTTTTTCTATAAATTAATTTTTGTTTGTACTCGAAAAACAAATATGTATTAATTTTATGTAAGTAGTCAATAGAGAATAACATTTCACAATATTTCATTTACAATAAAAATACTCTGTATTTACGATTTTCAGCTAAACTTTATCTCTTACCTAGAACAATACTTAATTCATTAAAGTAGCGTCAACGATTTTTTTTAGGACGAGACTCATTGAAACTGATAATTTATTTACAGAATATTCTCTTTCAATGCACCCTTTAAAAACAATGCGATTATGAAAAGACATGATTCAGAGAGAGTGTCAATATGTCATTAGCTGGCCTTCGCTATTGTGGGGTACATGGGGTTATCGTCATAACACGAAAGCGCAACGTTATTGCCACCCTAAGAATACACTCTTACACAAGAAACGAGAACAGTTCATGATTTTTGGTCTCACAGTGATTAAATTAGACGGATTGTGTATAACCACATGACTCGCTATGTTGGTACTTCCTCTTTATAATTGCAAATGTTTATACATGGCTTCCGAATTAACAATTATGTGCAGTGAATAATTTTGTAGATTATTAGAACAAATTTTATAAATACATCAGTTGTTGTATTAATTTTTTTAAATAATTCACTACTAAAAATTGCTTATACAATATTTTCAAAATCTTATAAATAAATGTTGTCTTTATATTAAAAATCCTTTTTTTATTTAGTGTTAATAGTTTACGTATTTATAAAAATATATATCATAAACATATAATTATTTATAAAACATAAAATAAAATAAAATAAAATGATAACATACCTTAAATTTTTCGTGTAAAGTTTCAATATCATCCTTTACTCTTTGTATCAATTGTGTTTGATATTCGCGAATAGCTCCTCTTATATGCGGTCTTACAAAAAGAGCATTGAAACGAGAAAAAATTCTGAACATTTCGTTGGCATTTTTTGCTGTTCCTAATTGATCTCGAAGATGAGCAGTTATACGTGCTTCTACTCTTTCTATACGTTCTTCATATCTATTAACAGCTGCTTCCCAAGACTCTAAGCCTTCTTTAGTTATATCCAAGCAATCGACTTCTTTAACATTTTCGTAAGCCAAATTAACTTCACTTATCGCATTAGCATCTGCTGCATCAAATGCAAAATCTGCTTTCCCATCATTATCATTATTATCTATGGAAGTACTACTGCTTTGTCGAACAGGTCGCAGAACTCGTACTATGACAGTTCTAAGTTGTTCATGTTGCCGACGAAAACGTCTCATATGCTCCATTCGTGTTTGTAATTTCTTGTGAGCCGGGGCAACACGCCACACCATTTTCATATGTTCATCTCGTTTTCGTTTTACCACTTCTCTTAACAACTGCGTTAATTTATCATATTCATCATCCCAAGTATTAAATAGTTCAAAGCACTGAATCATAACTTTTTCAAAATCATCAAAAGGAATGTGCATTAGCCTTCGAGTTCCTAGTACTTTTAGCAATTGTTGACCTAGATCTCTAGAAATAGCCTCAACTAGTCTTAAGACTCTTTGGATTGGATACTTGGTATTTCTAATTTTTCTTAAATGAATAAAGATTTGCTGAATAGCAGAACGTATTCGTTCAAGTTCAGTTGCTGAAAGTAAATCATTTATTGGAAAATCCTTCATTAGTGGGTTATAATCATTAACAGTTGCTAAAGCCTGTTTCAAGCCAGTATCAGTATCAAAACTAACTGTAGCATGAAACCGTTTTCCATGTTTTAAAATGTCCAGCGTTAAAGATATTTCGATACTTTCTCGTTTTTCTTGAATACGATGTAATGCTCTTTCTAAATTTAACCAAAAAGAAATTTCTTGTAAAGCAGTTCCAGATTCAGGATCCCTATTTAATTTAGTAACCTAGAATAAATAACATTTTGTTATTATCATAAAAGTATGATTTTATAAAAGTAAATACTTGATGAAATTGCTATATAATTTTATAGTTAAAATATATAAAAAAAAAAACAAAAATAAATTTGATATGTCAAAAATCTGTATAAGTAACAAAATATTTTAAGCAGTAAAAACAAATTTATGCTTATTTGATTTGGGGAATAAAATTCGCAAACAATACGTAAAATTTTTTTGTTAAATTTAGTGTCATATTAAATAAAAGTAAGAGGAAAGAATGTTTCATTAAGGTCGATTTTGGCTAAAATTGGTCTGTGACATTTATTTTATATTAATTATATCTGTTTAAATGATTTTTTAAATTTTATATTAAAAGTTATTATATTTCAATGTATTTTTAAATATAACAAGATGAAACATTTGATTAAAAATATTTGGTCTTCTTTCTCACCCTATTCATGATAGTTAAAGTAAACTCATTATTTTAAAAAGTTAATCTAATCTTTCATTTGAAAATGCGCGTTCTAAAAAAATTCTAGTTATTTTCAAAAACATATTCTAATATCGTTCTAATATCTACTATATGCATTTACTTAACAACGGCTCGCTACTCGGCAGCCAATAAACTTGACTTGAACTAATAACTTCACACTTTCTATAACATGAACGTTGCGTTTCCAATACTTATGCAAACTTAATCTTACATACACATTAAATTCAGTGTTTCATATTTCAACAAATCTTTCATGCTGGCAAATATGACAGCAAACTTGCATGTGAGTATGATGTACTTTATTGCATCAGGTTTAATTTTTTTTATTTTTACAAACTTTTTAAAACATTTAAGAACCTCAGTCTAAAACAGTTTTATTAATTAAAATTAATATGTAACATTTTTACCACATAGACTTAAAATTCATAACTACTAACTATTAATAATGTTATCATTTCCAATATATTTTTTGTACAATAATTAATAAAACTGTAAAATGTATATCTATACTTGCCTTTTGAATCTCCTTTATCCATCTATTGACACCATTTTGAAGTTGATTTAGAAAACAAGAATCTTCTACTTTATTTCCAAAATCAGCAACTTTTGGTTTTCTACCTTCTTCAGTACATTGTTTAATAATCTGTTGAATAACTGGGTGTATTGGTAATGATATTTCAGGGATGTCAATATTTTGTTGTAAATGTAATAAGCCCATTTCTAATTCAGCAATTTTTTTTTCAACGGACGGTGCCATTTTATCTCCGTCTCGATCAATTTTTCCTTTTTCTTTAACATAACTTTTAAAATATGGAGCCATTGTTTTTGTAATAGCATGCAAGGTTTCATAAGGTGGTCCATCAGGATAGCATACAAGTCTTAATTGAGAATGAATAGATTTATCAGCTTCAATTATTATACCTCTTTTAGTAAATACTACAGAAGTCATTTTTGGATTTGTAAAATGAATTTCATTGGATATGAAATATAGAGTATTTTCTTTTTCATCATCACCTTCACTACTGTCATCTTCTGTAAACAAAATTTTTTATAAAAGTAGGTATTCTAAGCATATAATATTGTTACAGTGCATGTATATGCATATATATACATATACACGTGTGTTTAAGATGGGATAGTAAATTAGTCTTTTTTGTTTATATCACAATAAATATTGATTCAGTAATAAACCGAGTGCGATTTTTTGAGACAATACAAATTTGCTTTTTTTCTAGCAAATTTGTGTATGGATAACAAAATATGAAATATTATAGGAAAATATATAATAATTATATTTTGTAGAATTCTTTAAGGGCTTTCTAAAAACACAATTGGTCCATTCTTCTTCTTCAGCTTCTTTTAACCTTTAACTGCGATGTAAGCTACCACCATGTGATGTGAAGACATTGGAACTCAAATGCTAATAGAGACACTTCTATAATTCCTGCAAATAAAAATTCTGAAAATTATAAATAAAAGTATTGTTTTTAAATTATTATATATTTTAAAAAGTATCATTTATTTAATGTATAAAATAAAAGCAGAAAAAACTAGCTGGGAAATTAACAACTGGGAAAATTACAAAATAGAACTTAATAGATTACAGAACTTCTCCAGACGATATTGAGTCTGAAGTAAAAATTCAGCATGCAACACAACTGCTGCAAACAAAAGAGATTTTCCTATTTGAGATTAATTACCTATTACATAAAATAGCGAGATATCAGGAGAAAATTTTTGTGAAATGCAAAACACAGGATTATGGACTAACTATAAAAGGCTATAAAAATATAAATAAAGACGCCAAAAGAAATGAATGAAGATCACGAATTGACTTCCTCTAATACAAGGAAGAGGAGTAATATAATTCTTTTGATTTTACTAAGGCAAAGAAATTAATTTCGTTTCAATTATTACGATAAGAATATTATCTCAGGGCAAGTACGAGTCTATCAGAAGACTGTAAAAGTAAATTGTAATTTTAACAAATATATCACATGTAGTTACTGTGGAGAAGCTATCAGTAAATCATTTAAAGTGGCATGCACCTAGTCATTAATATACTAAGTAAAAATATACTAGTTTTTACAAAAGTAAAATTTTTTTCTAAATAAACACCGTTTTATAGAATTTAGTTAAAATCAAAAATTAGCCATCAAACTTGTAAACGAAATGTGAAAAAATTGCAATGATCCAAGGCATCACAATTTAATTAAAACTAATTTAATAAAGACGGGTCAACTTTAGCATGAAGCGCAATAATTAAAAAATATTATAGATTTTTCTTTATTATTTAAGACTAGAAAATAAATATTTGCAGAAAATCTATCAAAAGTAAAAAAAACCGGATAATTTGAACAATTTTTCATTAAATTATTTAACAAAATTGCGTTTTGTTAGAAATTATACATTAAAAATTAAAACTTTAAGAAAACAAAGAAATCGATTACTTTTCATATGTGGTTTACAAAGAATATAACATAGATAACAAGTTTTCTGCTTTCCAAAGAAACAAGGCAGTTTTCAAATTTAAAAGGATCAGCGTTAGTAAAGTTTCCAGAAACGACCATAATGACACTTGAATGGAAGCCTACCTATGCTACTGGTCATGGAAAGTTTAGTAGTGAGTTAGTGATCTCGAAGTTGTGGACTCCATCAAATAAAAATAAAATATTCTTTGCAGGTCATTCAATGTCTTGAATTATTTTCCAAATTCTGTTCTTTCGAAAAAGGAAGTACTTTACATAAGAAGGTGAATAAAGAATACACGTACAATAATCAACGTATTTTCAATAAGGTACAAATAAACATAGCTTGCGGATGTTACTTGCAATCACTTATGAAAGTTTGAATGTAAATGCTTCAGCTCAAGTATGTTGCGGAACAATGTAAAAAGATTTGTACACAAAATCTTGGACATAGCGTGCAAATTTGTAGAAATTGTATAGTAGCCTATAGAATCAAACGTAATAGCCAAAACACTATTAGAAGTAAGATAAGTGATTGTTAAGAAAGTAAGCCGTAAGATTTAGAATTGTTTCTAAAAGTAAATCCTCAGTGTAAACCCTGTAATGAAAATAATATGAAAAAAGAAAAAGTAGGTTTGACAACAGCATCAGTATTATTTAAAGGTAAATAAATATCTAACCAAAATGAATGAATGAATAAGTAATAAAAAAGAAGAACTTGTATCAAATATTGATCATAAAATAAAAAATATATTTTAATGTTATTATTATATGAATTTTGGTAATAGAATTTTACAAGACATTTTAATTAACAAAATGATAATTTACAAATAATTTTTGAAAATTAATTTTTAAATAAGAAATAAAATGACATTTGCATTTAATCATCTAAAAATTAAGTATTTACTGTATTTTGTTTAAATGATATTTAGATTTTAATTGTAACTAACTGATAAATTATTGTTTTACTGGTTTATTGTGTCTGCTTTCTTTTAACTTGAACTACTGAAAATACAGTTCAAAAAAGCGGATGCTATAAGGCTTGCTGCTAGATAAATCAGGTACAAGTAAACGTGGTAGTATAAGTGTGCTTTACATTATAATTTTAAAAACATTTTTATATATAACCACTTTTAAAATTTGTATAAACTTATATAGGAAAAATATTAAATAATATATACTTATTAAATTAAACATGCACTTTTTATTTATTATGAAACACTAAGAGCGTAAACAAATTTTATCCTTTATTAGATAAATTTATTACAATCTCTTATATGATCATATGTATGTACAAGATAAAAAAGTTAATGTTTATTTAAAGATGTATAATAGTTTGTAACATGTATGTACATGTTAAAATAAATGTATAAAGATTTTCTATTAAGTTTATCCTTCTTCAGAAATTATTGAAATTTATAAAAAAAATATATAATAGTAATTTTAAGAAAATACTTTTTTTTTCATTAGTTAATAATTTCATTCCAAAATATTCAATAATCAAATTACAGAGCTTATTTGATCAAAAATTTAGAATTATATTTAGAAATCTGTTTCCAAATTATATTATGTTGTTAAAAATGTGATATTTTTAAATTCAGCATTTTAATTTCTTCGTTTGATAAATAATTAATATCAGAAACAGAATTACAAAGAGATAAAAGAAGTAATAAAACTGGCTATTTTGTTTCATACTGATACAGTTTTTCTTAATAATAATTGATTAGTTGAGTATTAAAATAAAGTCACTAATTGATTAATTGAGTATTAAAGTAAAAATCAATACCTACTAAAATATTAAAAAGCAAAAACTAGCAATAATAATATTAATACTTTCATTCAATTATACTTTATATATTCTTTTTGAACACATTTCATACATTAAAATATAAAATATTCATATATCATATAAATGAATACAATGTTATTACAGTCTATATTTATAAATTATTTTAAGCTATATTATAAACAGTAGTCATTACTTAATTTGATTGCAAACATAGTCTTAAATTAATTGATTATTGTAGTTCTTTAAATATTTCAATTATAGAACAAATATTTTTATCATTACGTAATAGTCTTATTGTCAATCAATTGGTTTAATATTGAATAAAATTAACTTGTCTGAGTATTTTGAATATAACATAAATAAATTTCTGAAAAAATTAGGTTTTATAAACAATAGTTATTTTAAATTTATATATTTTATCAAACAAATTTTTCTTTTTTTGTAAATTGGTATTTAACACAATGGTAATGCTTAAAAAAAATATATATATATATTCAATATTAGCAATTATAAGATAATTTAATCATAAAATTAATTGTGCAAGAGTAAATTAAATACTATCAACAAATTTAACCTTTGCTGGAAATTCTTTGAATGTAGAGTGTCCAAACTTGAGAATCATTTAGAAATTTTTTAATACACTCTTGATTACTTTTATCTTCAATAGCGAAGTTAAATGCATTTGGTACTAATTCATCAGGATACAATACAGAAACAGCCCTGCGCAAGTAATTAGTAAATGAAAGAAAATCAACTATAATTGAATTATGAGTTTCAGTAGTTGATTCAATAGTACTATCCAATGAATCTCCCATTATTAATTACTATATTTAAATAAAATAATGTTTCTAAATTTGTAATTATTTTTGCTCGATAAATAAAGTAATATCAACTTTGGAGAACATTAACAAATTTTTAACCGTCTATTTAAACCTGCGTTTAACAAACACTTTTGATATACAGTAACTTCACTTCAAAGATAAAAGAATAGAATAATAATTATTAGAAAGCAGCAATACAATATCTTCATGTGTCATGCGTACTTGTGGTATCAGTTTATTGGACTCCGAAAACGCGCGTGATATAAATATCGAATTAAAGAAGGAATATCAAGAATATTATTATTTCTCATGAAAATAATTTTCTTATGCTAATTTTCATATACTAAAGTAATTAGAATCTTTATCTTAATTATATTGCCTTTTAATTAAAAAATTGTTAAATATACATAATTAAAACGCAATAAAACTCAATTTTTCATATCTACTAGTAATGAAATAATAAAAACATTAGACGTTGGTATAAGTAAAGACAGTAATACAGACAGTTGATTGAAACAAAAGGAAAACAGAGATATATAAATCTTCCTCCATGCTCATGATAGAATTAATAGACCAGCGATATGTTCATGAAACTGACGACTGCTAAAAACATATTATTTAAAAATACTCATAAACTTAAACGTAGAAGAGGAGAACAGTTCTTAAACCATGGCAATATTTTTTGTATTGTATCAAATAAATAAATAAGAGGGGGAACAACTATATTAGTAAGATATCATTAATAATGATTCCATTGCAAATCTAAAAAATTTTTATAAAGTAAAATGAGCGAAAGAAAAAAAATTTTATATATATTTAAAGTATTTATAGAGCAGCTTTTCTCTTACTTTTCTTATTAATTTAGTATACATAGTTAAGATAGGACCATAACTTGATCACATGAGTAAACGTTTTTTCAAGCATGAGAAATTTTCTAAAAAAATTAAATATTTTTTTATCAAATTAAACTTTGATAATTAAAAAAATTTTACAGATGTTTGATTTGAACTATTTTTTTAAACAAAAATTTATTGTCATTAAAGTGACATTCATTGTCTTTGAAATTTTAAGAACATAAAATAGAGTAATATTTTAGATTAATTAGATATGGAAACATTTTAGTGAATTATTTTAAAGAAAAATTATTAAGGAAACTAGCACTTCTCAAATTTAAAATATTAAAAAATAAAAATTTTTCATTTACATATTTAAATACAGAAATGAAAAAATTTTTTCAAAGAATAATAATAATAATTATAATTTTAATCCTTACAGGTCTCATGTATTATCTACCTACGGCGATGGTTAATGCTTTTAACAAATTTATTACAAAATTTTTCAATTTTAATACATTAAATTTTTATTCAACCGATCATCATTTATAACTTTTTCATAATGATATTTTATATTTAAAATACATAGTTAACCATTTAAAGTTTAATTTTTTATTAATTTATAATTAAATTTAATTTTTTCGTAGTTCGGGGCGCAGCGGTGTAGAATGCTCTGTGGTAATTGGTGCGGTGAAGCCCGAGCTTTTTGCATTTAATAGAGCGCGCGGAGATCCGACGGTAGTGTACGATGAGCGAAAGACGAGGAAGACCTTACTGGAGCGAAAATTTGAGCAGTCGCTGCTGGCTAAGAACTGAAGAAGTACTATTCGGCCGTCTCTTTTCTTTTTTTGAACCTTTCCATCCTCTTCTCTTTCAACTATCCGCCCTTATTAGAGAGAGCGATAACGTAGAAGTGAAACCGCCCTTATTAGAGCGACTATAATAGTTAAATTGAAACACCTAGACGATCTTGGAAATTTAACGTTAGAACGTAGAAAAAGGTCATCTAAGTGTGCATCTTTGAAAAAACCTTTAGCAAAGGCTTTACAGTGGCAAAAATCCCAAGCATTTCGTGACCTTTCTCAAGGTAATTGCGTATAATTCGGTCCTTGATCTAAGGCTTACTTTTATACGCTAGTGTGCTTAATTCTTGTTTTTTATTATGCTGCGGTGACTAAAGGCAATTTTATTTTTATATTGAATATTCTTATGTCAAAGTGTCGAAAGTAAGAAAGTTTTGTAACTAGATGTTTTATTTAAGAGTTTATAATTTTACTCAGACGTTACAATAGAGAGAGGAGCAATAATCATTATTCCTCATGTTTTTTTCTATGGAACTTACGGAGCAAAATACATTGTCCTACTACAACTATGAACATGTAGTATTAAAAAACTTTTGTATACTTATCATCTAATTATTTTCTCTAGTTTACTTAGTAACGGTGTTAATTTTTATGTATATTGTTCCATGTTATAAAATTCTTAATAATCATCTATTTTCTTTAATATGGCAAATCTAGAGAAACTTTATAAATATCAAATTAAGTTTGTGAGAAAATCAGTTTTTTTTATAATTACTACATTAAATATGATGCCATATTAGAACTGCTAGAATTTTATGTGCTATATTTATGTAAAATGATACAAAACTCATATTAGTTCCAATTTCATTTACTGAATGTTCTATTATAAATTAGGTCTATTAGAGCAAGACAATGGTCATATATTCTCAAAAACATGTATTAGCTCTTGTCTGAAAAAGATTAAATTTCTGAGGTTTGATAGGACTCAAAAACTATGTAAATCATTTAAAAATAAATTTTAGATCTTTATAATAAGGTGACACTTACATTCCCCAAATATTTAAATTTTAATATGCATAAATATATGTAAATAGTTGAGATAGAGAAACTGCAGACAAGCTCTAGGAAATCGAGGTTATCTTAAATAGTTTTGAAAGTGCTTGAGAATCTTTATATCATGAATATGACAATCGCTTTCTACGATCTTCCATTCACATGAATGCTTTATCCTAATTATTATTGGCTACTCGTGAGACTGCATACCATCTTAATTAATTCATAAATACAGACAAAGAAACTGCCAGTAGCATAAGAGATTGGACTAAAATAGTAGTGAACCATTCAAATATTGTTATGTTTCTCAAAGTTGCTGAGTTTTAAAATTTCCTTAAAACTTGAGTTTAAGTATCAAATAGTGTAGAAGCGGTTCCATATCAAAATAATTCACAGGATCGGCTTCATTATTAAATCATTCCGATCTACATAAAAGTACTGTTTTTACACGCTTTTCATCTTCAAGTAAATAAGCTTATAGTTTATATTATATTGATCACTTTTTTTAATTATTATCAAGTACACTTTAAAAAAAAAGATGTTTGTACTCTTTTCGCTAGGGACATTTTCATTTTAAAATACACAAGGATAGCGGATTATTGTTTGGGTCTTCCTAGGTTCATATGCCGAAGAATATATTATTTTAGAAGATATATTTCAAACGTTTATCAAGAAAACTATCTTGTCAAAAATACAGCTTGTAATTACACAGCTTAATCTTTTGCATTCCAATTTCAAACTACATATTGAACGAGTCAACAACCACTACAGACTAAATTTCTGTCTATTAATTTTAATTTGTACTTGTTTATATTATATTTGTAAATATTTTTATGTGAGTCAATTTATGTTAGATTATATAGAAATGACCATTAGGTCATTTTAAAGCGTTGGTATGATCTTACCAATTATGTATATATTCTATATTATTATATAGCTCTAGTTTCGCGTAATCCTTCAATAATTTCATAGAAACTTTGCAAAGCTTTTCACTGGTGATTATTCTACTGTTAGAGGTATAAAATAAAAAGTAAATAGTGTAATTACATCCATTTATATCTGACAATAAATCTAATATTGCGTACTTATTTAAAAATAAATTTATATTTTATCTATCAAAATTACAATTATTTCAAATTCTTATATTTTATTATATTATAATTTTTTATTTGAAGTTATCTGAAATATGTTAAAAGTAATTATTAGCTTTTAGTTATTTTATAGTATTTTATATATTTTTTATTTTGCAAACGCAAGATATCGCAAGGAGTATATAAGGTAATGAAGTTAACGTTTAATAAGATTGTAACGAATTTGATTATAAGTAGTTAAGAAAATAAAAAACAAATATTTTCTTAAAAAATAATATTGCGTTATTTATGCTTCTTAAAACATAAATTGATTGAAATCATTAGTCTTAATAAATTGTAAATATTAATATATATAGTTATACTATAAATGAATAATATAGACTCATTATTTTATACTTATTAGAAGTACACAGAATCAATTAAAAATAATTTTATGTTTTATATCTTTTATATTTGTGGGTTTTAAAAATATTATTTGCATATATAACTTTATGAATATCAATACTTTACATTTTAATTTTACAATTACAATACGTGCTCATCATATAAACAGCATATAGGTTCCCGCTTAGTGTTTGCCAAAAGCGATAGATATTTGGTTACTTTAAAAATTCTCGGTTGCAGTTGTAAAATGATTCTATACAATGTTAATGTTATATTCTTATAAAGATAAGCTGATTATTTATAGATTTAAGAGTCGTACACGTGTCCGTTATACAATATTGGTATTTTGTTCGCATATTCACATTTCATAACATTTCCGTTATAAAATGTATTGACGCAAGATTTATAGTAGTTATTTGTAGATTGAAGGTGTGAAACGTGTCGGAGACATGTGTCATTAAACTTTTTGAAAATAGTCGAAAGTCAATTTTATTATTTACACGGATCAACCTTCTTTCTTTACATGAGATATAATAAAATTTTTCTTTTTCAATTTTTAGGTAAATGCTTATAATACAGTTCCTGATTTACGGCACAATTATTTTGTTTGCGCGTGCGTCATTTTTTTTAATTCGTATTATGTAATGGTGATTAGAAGCGATTTCTATTTCTATGTTAAATTTATCTTATATCACGGCGTCATAGTAAGGGAGTTTCGTAACTCAATAATTCAAGACTTTGTTTTAAATTTTGAAATTTATGGAGACATTAAACTTTATTTATACAATTTGCTGCTCCTATAGTGCGTGTTTGCAAAGGGGCACTGAACATTAAACCACTACTGCGCATGTAACAAAAAGATGTCTCATATCGCGTTACTAAGTTCATTTCAGATAAATATCTAAGCCCACAATATACTAATTTCATAAGTAAAATCTAATAAATTAAATAATATAAAGAATAAGATAAAATATGTTAATGAAGGTTTTAAATATATAATTCAAATAAATTTTAATATATTTACAATTACTAAACAGTAAATTTATCTTTGTTGTTTAAATAAGGAAGATTTTAGGTATACTTTTTACCTTTATTAATATAAGTAGGTAAAAACATGTTTATACAATTAAATTATATTTATTCATTGAATATTTTGGGTATACACGACACATATAGATAAAATATGAGTTAAAACAGATAATTATAATATGTTTTTAAATTGATTAATACACATACTAATATTTAACAGTTTTTAGTCAATGAATATGTAAATTTTCTTTTCAAATATAGATTTTTTTGCCCTGTGTAAAAGGAAAGCAGTGAATCTGATAAATTAATTATTATTGTAGAAATATATAATTTTATTTTATGTGAAGTTACATTGTATACACTAAAAGAACATGACACAACATCAAGCATTTAGACTAAGTACAATATATTTAGATATATTTACTTTTTCTTTCTGATATAGTATTGCTAAATTTGTGTTACATTTGTAATTAGAGATTTATATTTTTTTATGTTGAAATACTTACTTAAAATACAAGAATATGAATTGTAAAATGCCTTACAGCTTCTTTAGATTCTTTAACTATTTGTTATTACTTACAGAAATTATGGTGAATGAAAGAATGTGTATATGTGCGTGTGTGTTTTAATTTAAATGTAGTATAATAGAAAAACTCCAAGGGATTCCATTCTTATGTTATTTATATATAATTATATATCAAATGTGATAGCTAGCTCTGAATGATTATTGCTTATAATATACATGGTATGCTGCTCAGTTATCTAAAATTGTAATAGGGGACTTGGAGTCCTGTGAGTTATTGAGTTATCTAATCTAATTTGTACCAATGCTTGATATAACTTTCAAATTATTAGTTTAAACCAATTTATAGACTGAATGTACCTATGCTTTGTAATGATCTCTCCTTGTTTTTTATAGTCATCCTCACATGTGACAATATTTATAATTAGGTAATAAAACATCTTTTTTAGTTTGGTCCTTTTCTCTTTGGTATTTATTATTTCTGTTCTTTTATTCTTTATTTTGTTGTATTTTGATTATTTTAGATGTAAGAAAGAGAAAACTTTAACTAGTTTGGCTTGGATGTTTATGATATAATTAAGAATAAAAATAGAGACAAAAGAACAGTATTATTGAATCTCTATTAAAAACATATATTTTTTATTTTAGCCATTTACGAATTATTTGAAAAGGTATTATAATTTTCTTATTAAAAATTTTAGATCTACTATTGTAAGCCTAAAATTCATATTATTCCATCATTTCCAAGATATTTATGAGTCCAAGCTGTATGCAGTATTAATTGTAAATTTAAGAATTATCAGTATATATATATGTACTTTTCTTATATTTATAGTTGTATAACTATGCTTTCAGTATTAGTTAAATTTCAAGATAGTAAGAATATAATGTTTTAATATATCTTAATGTATTTGAGAAAAAAAGTAATAAATATACTTTTTTTTTATAACCAAACGTATATTAATTATTATTTCTTAAAAAAATTTCCAACAATGAGTGCCAACTTAGTAAACAAATTTTGTAAGCATCAGGATAGAACTGAATACATAGTACTTTTAGAATCTTGTTTAAGGATTTGTTATTTTGTTAAAATTTGCCTTAAATGTGCAAAATGTAGGAAAATGTTGTCTTGGGTATATTAATGGGTATAATTGATTTTCGACAACAGTGATAAAGAAACATTTAATAAGTACTTACATCATTAAAACTCACCAAAATTTCTGAATAATATTTTCAAACATAGTGAATTGACACTTAATAATAAATATGTATATAACTTTTGTTGTTTATTTTATAAGATTGTTTTTATTTATTGTAGCATCAAGAATAAAATTTCTTAATTAGATAAAGACAACTGATATTAAATTTTGTAATATTCATTTCATTTTTACGATATTTTTATATTTCTAATACATTTTTCAGAATTCCATTCATGTTGGACGGATGGTACTGTAGATCTATTATCAACCATAGTGACATTGCTGAGGATGACAATTGTCATGAAAAAGATATGTCTAGTTATAAGTCTCGATATCACAATTTAAAACGAAAATTTAAATTTTTAATATATGTAAGTTTTTTAATATTAATAATAGATTGACTTAGATTTGTGAAATGTGCATTTATTTTAAGCATATTTTCGAAATTTAAAGCATTATAATTAATAGTATTATTATGTATTATTATTAGTGTGATTATTATGTAATACTTGTAATATCTTAACTTAATAGAATCTGATAATTTGATAAAATAAAAAATCAATATAAAATGTAAAAATCTTATGAATATTAAATATTTTATTTATAAATTTTAATTACACTTTCAGTAACAATACTTAATTTTCCTAACTATTGTAGAGCTTAGTTTCAGAAATAATATTCTATTAACATAATTTTGATTATTTGAAACTAAAGATGAATATTATTATTCATTTTTTAAGATTATTCAGTTATCTTAAATGTATTATTCTTTAAAAAATTAATTATCGATACTATCAATATGTAAGAATTAATGATCAAATATAATTATAATAATAAAAACGTTACTCATTAAAATTTCTCTTAAATTCTTTATAATTTGTGGTGTATATAACTTTATTAGATGAGTTTTTTGATACTATTAGTAATCAATGTTTTACTAATTCTGTAAATAGAATAGTACACAGTGAAATATGAAATTACTATGTATAGTACATTACATTATAATTTACTATATTACAATTTTACGTAGTTATATTCTGTTTTATCAACTATCTTATTATTATTACCTTTCACCACACTTGTGCACGGCTAAAAGAGATACAAGCTGGTGAAACGGGTCGAAAATTTGTACGACAACATGTGGACAAAACTACTTTCCAAGGTACATATCGATGATTTTGATTAAAAATAGAAGACAATGACAATAATGTACCTAGTTAAAGTCCTTGAATTAAGCGTTCTTCAAGATTAATTTTCTTGAATAGATCAATCTTCTTCGCTGACTGGATTCGGTGCCAATAATGAATAATCCAATATGCTCAGTCTAGCTATACAATACAAAGCAAAGGTTTCCAGAGGTACTTATTACTAAAGAAAACAGATTATTAAAATGAACAGAGTCCATTCACCTGATATGCTTATAGAGGCAGCGCCGAAAGCACTAGCGGAAAACAAGCTCTCCGTTTTGAAGGATTTCTGCCGCCGAACCCTCTGACACATACAAGTTCACCCCTTTTTATACCTTTTTTTACAGCTTCCCCACTCGTTTTCCAACTCGTGAAGCTCAGTGGAGGATCGATTCTTTCTTATTTTAGCCCTTACAAAGTTAAGGTAAGGCAGCTAGTAAAGCGACGGGGGAGACAATGGCAGTGATGGCGTAAGCATTTATTCGCGTTACTCTCCAAGTCCGGACACAGAACCTTGACCTAGAGCATAGCCAAGTTCCATGGCCCTCGCTCTTTTTCACTTGTCCGACATTGCCTCTCACACTCGGTACGCTACGCACTTCTATTACTCGACCCGCTCTTTCTCTTACCTGCATACTCATTCTCAGTTATACTGTATCTTTCTTTCACGCACACTCGCTCACATGGCTATTAAGTGTCTTACCGTGCCACCTTTGTGTTACTACTGTTCTCTGAGTACGAGTTGAGTATCCGGAGCGCGAGATACCGCGCATTTATATTAGTCATAAGCCATGGTGTAAGGAGCGAGCTTTTTTTCCTCTTTAGCCCGGGACGGTGATTTTGATGGCAGAGGTTACGTTTGCGGTAGCGATGCTGAAGGTGTGGGCGACGTCTGGGGCAAAGATGTTAATAACAGGGGCGACGTTTTTGTCGAAGATGGATGTGGTGGGATTTCTTGAAAACTCGAGACCTGGTGCGTTAAGTACTGTTACCGAGAGAAGTGAGACTCGGCACGCTAAGCAGCGATACCAAAAACGAGATCAGGTACGTCAAGTAACATCACCGAGAAAAAGCGGAATTAGGTGCGTTAAGCAACGACATTGAGGAGTGGTAGACGAGTCTTTTCAATCGGTTCAATTCACCTGGAAAGTCGAAGAGAACGACCCTCTTTCACTGTGCGCGGGCTCTTTTCTTACCCGTCGTAGGGTTCTCTCTCTTTATATCAGGGCAATAAGGTAGAAGATGCGCGAGTTGGAGGTGCGCGTGAAGCATGAGAGAGCCGAATGGGAAATGCGCCTCACAGAGAGATAGCATGAGCCGTTCACTAATGTGGCGCATCGCGGCGGCCTCCACCGCTGTACACTTACAGTCTAGGTACTTTTTGCACATTCACCCATACACATACTTTTGTATATAAACTTAACACACACACATATAGACATACACTTATTGTTTTTTTAGTTCGGTATTTTTTTTAGCAACGGATATCTCGCAACTTATAAACTATCCTACTTTGAACCACAGTCGCTGCCTCCAGCTTCCCTGATGAATGCAGTATCGGCACCTGCGCTAGGAGTTGCATTTCCCGGGTCCCTTGAATAAGATCTTGAGACACTCCTTTGATGTAGTAATGGCGCTAAACGATGCGCTGTGCTGTTTCGTTTGTGGTAACCTTTTGTTTTGCGCTTACTTACAACTCCTTCGTATTTGGGACTACTCGGATATCTGTCTGCGGTGTTCGACATTTCCTAGGCAGTTTATGGTCGAGCCTCTGCCCGGACTCGCACTGCCGATTTTTGAGCGTCTTCTTCCTCAACTCGAGCCCGCTCGGCAGGTATCTTTTCGATGAAGGTTCTTGAAGATTCCTGCTCAGATATTTCTGCTCTAGATGGTTTTGTCCAAAATTTTCTGAGTTGTGTAGCTGTTCTAGTTGAGTGGTTGCGTTGTGTTCCTTGTGCCATTCGGCGCGTCAGCGGCCCGAGATGTTAATGCAGCTACTTCCGTCAGGTGGTTTGACATCTTTCTTTGACTGACTGGATTTACTCAGTTCTCCTTGCCCTCCTATACCTGGATGGGTTCTAACAGTTTGAAGCTATGGAGCTCTAACAGTTGTTGGAGAACTTTATTTTGTCCATGTTTCGGTAAAATTTGTAATGTTATCTTTCTCTTATATTCAGGTTTTCTTACCTGTGATAGAGTGAAAAACCGTCTATGAAATGTTGAATTGGAAATTTTCGTGCATTATAATGTATATTTCGATCCTAAATTTTTGAGCTGGGGAGATTTTTGCTTTGCATTGACAGGGCATAGTTTTTACTTATTACGCTATGCATTTCAATATGAAAAAAATAGATTTTCTACGTGCAACCGCTACTTTATTGCCCTTGTGTATCTTAAACGTTTCCAGAGCGGAAATTTACCATGATGATTATGTTTATTTCCATATATGTTTTAATATATTCATGCGGAGTTTTCTTTTTAGTGCCGAAAGAAATATTGAGGAATGGTTTTGAAAGGAACAAATATCATCACAACACGATATGCAGTTTTAATTTTTTTCGATCAATGACGCTTGTTCGCATTTTTGTTGTGTTGCGTTTTCCACAATTGTTAGTATTAGTATTCAGTTTATTATATCAGGATTTTTTTAACTATTGTTGCTCAAATTGTATTTAGAATGAGAAGTACAGGTTGAAGTTTGGTTGAGATATGGTTTGAAATTTGAAAATCAGCGTCGTATAATCCGGCGAATACTGCAGCAACCGATTGCTCACTTGTTGAGATCAGCTCGATCGGTTAATTATCAGTAACCTTTCTCTTCGTCATTTTCTCTTTTTTGTCTATGATGTATTGGCGGATGTTATCACTATCTATACTAATGAAACTTATTTATTAACTTATTTACTATCTCGTACGCCATTTACTGTAATCTTACGGGTGTACGAATTTAACATACTTTCACAGTTATATTTTGGAAGTACGAGGGCTCTTATTGGTGACGTAGCCAACGAGTTACAATAGGAAACAGAATAAGCGTAAGTTTTAAAATAAAGAAAATAAACCGTAGCATTTGTAAAATAACAGCGCAATAGTAACTTTTAATATATATATATATAAAATGATATTAGAGATAGATAGAAATATCATATTTGAATAATATTAGTTTTAAATAGAATAAATATTGTAAATAATTATACTAGTATATTTTTAATGTAAAATTTTATATAATTAAAAAATTAATAAACTGACTACTTGTAACAAAATCAATTGACCATCATAACGATTTTTTTAGGAAAACGAATGTTTTCAAGAAGCCTTACGTTCAACACAACGACAACTATTAAAGGCCAATAGAGATAAAAGTTTTTTATTGGATCGTCTATTGCATTATGAAAAAGTTAATACGTCATTTAGTGAAAGTGATAATGAAACAGACACATCGGAAGATGATATTTCAAAGATAGAAAATTTGAAACGGTAAAAGAAATTTATATTAAATATATTTTAAGGATATTATCGGAAATATTATTTAATCGTATTTCTTTTTTATTCAAATTACTTTAATAAAGACTTGATAACTTTGATAAAGACGACTAATATTCTCGCTTAAGGTTAGTTTATTCCTTTGTCAATCGGACAATCGGCTCGATCGTCTCGGCTGACCTTATCTTTTTTTTTTTTTTTTTTTTTTTACCTTGAGTCTCCCTAAGAAGGGCGGTTTATTCCTCCGTTAATTTCTGTTAGAATTGAAATGTTTATACATTTTTAATCGCCCTGAGCAGAACGGATTATGTGGGAGAGGAAAGGTACTCCCTCAAGAGTAGGAAAGAATGAAAAAAAAAGACCTTTGGCTCTATCATTAACCAGACAGCTGCAAATATGAAAACTCAAATCCTGAAAACTAGAGCATTGTTGCTCCAATTACCGTACGTCAATGGACAGAAAACCAATTTACCGCTATTCTACTCCAAGCAATGCCGTTTGGTCACCGTGGGGGCGCTCGCAGCTATACTGGCCCGAAGCGATACCACTCCAATTGTTGAAGGGATGCTTCCCGCTAAAGTCATGCCGCGCCAATAACAATGGTGGCGTTTTGGCGGAGAAATCCGGATTTCCTCCCTTGTGCATCGCTTCAATTATATTTATTATCGACTCCCGATGAGTTTCCGTTTTGATCGTTTCCGACACGCGTAAAGTATAATTTTACGGGATTTTATTTTATTTTAAATAAAATAAAAACTGTATTTATATCATTGAAATATTTTATGATCAAATTTTTTTCAAATTTAAAGTTCAATTAAAAAAAAACATTTTTTTTTTATTTAATAAAGTATATATAATGTTGACAGTTTAGTAATGAAGTAATAAATATTATCGCTAAATTATTCAAAATAATTAAGTAAGTATATTAAAATATTTAATTTTAATATCATTAGGACTAGTTGCCCTTTAACTGACTAATAAATAGTTTTATTTTATGTTTTTAGTTTCATTAACTGTTTTAAAATATGCAATTTTGTTTTCAAAGAATACGACTGTAGATACTATTTATGGCAGTGTGAGTCATATTTTAAATAAAAAAAGATTTAAAAAGCTTTTGTCATGCTAATCTACAAACGTCTTACACATTTTCTGAGAATCCTCGATATATTATTTCATTGATGCACATAATTCTTAAAAATCAACCTTTCCTTTCAATGTTAATTCTTAAGTATCTGAAAGTATTATAAAAAAGTGTAATAATTATGACAACAAATTCTTTATATATTATTTAACTTACAATCAAATAAAAGAAAAAGTAATTTTTTAATAAGTATTCGAAACTATCGTATGAAAATAACTCAACGTAATGTTTGATATTTCAAAGTCCAGCCTAAGAATAAAAGTATAAACTATATACTAAGACATGACATAAATCTAAAAAATATAATTAGCTTTATATCGATAATATTAATATTGTTGATAGTCTTAACATTCAAAGTTTATACAATAAATATTCGTAACTTGCATAGACATTAAGAGTACACTTGGATTGGAGTAAGAAAAAAGATATTTGTTTGCATGTCTACGATTCAGAGTAGAAACATTCAAAGTTTATAATACTTATTGTCTTTCGAGCAGCATGTAACGTGATTCCCTTCTCGTTTTCTTCTTTACTTTTACCTTAACATAATTTCAAAGAAAAACCAACTCTTTCCAAATCCAGCTTGAGCCGGACCGGGGTTCTTTGATTTTTTGAATTTGCGGTGACCGCGGCGGTTTCCGCGTGCAACGGGACTGAGCACGTCAAACAATATAGAAGACAGGACTCTGTATGTTCAACAACGTCACTGGGGTAAAGAGCGAAAGACGAGTCTTTTCAACTAGTCCGATTCGTCTAGAAGACCAAGAATGATCATCTTTCGTTGCGCGCGGCCCTTTTCTTGCCCATCATGGGGCTCTTTCTCCTTATGCCAGGAAAACAAAGAGGGAGATGCGAAGGCTAGTAGTGTGCGTAATGCGGAAGAGAGTAGAGAGCGTAATGCGTCGTAAGTAAAAAGAGCATGAGCCCGACACTAGTGCAGCGTGCTACGGCGCTTGTCCGTCACCGCTGATTCTTACAAGCTAGATACTTACGTGTATCGTAAGATTGAGTTACTCTCAAACTCTTGTATTTTCACACATATATCCATAAGAACTTAATTTTTTTTCTTTATTTTTAGCAACAGATTCCTTCAACTAAATTAAATTTTCACTATTTTTCAATACAATGTCTATTCCATCATTTCACTAATTGTAAAATTATTGGTTCGTACTTGACCATTGATTTGTAGATATTTTTAGAATTTCAAGTATTAGGCAGTATGTACTGCCTAATAATTAATAATTAATAAATGTTTTCTAAATAAGATTGTTCTTCAATTTGAAAATATAATTGATTTTAAAAATAGTTTTGATCATATATATATATATTTTTTTTAAAACTAAATTATTATATCCAAAGTAAACAGAAATCTAAATAAAAAATAATTTCAAGAACAATTTCTTGAATAAAATGTTGTATTAAAAAATTTATGAATTTAATATTTTATGAATATTTATAATCCATGTGTATCATTTTTATTATATGCATCAACTTATATTAAGGTAAAAAATCAGAGATAATTTTTTTTTAATTTATGATTTTTTTCTTTTAACTTAAATTATATGCAAATCCTTTCTTTATACTATAATGTAAATAAATACGTTAACGTGAAATTATGATGTTAAAACCATAAGCTACATACTTTCAAAGATTTTACAAATAAGTCAATTGAAGTATTAGTACATTTACGTAAAAGTAATAAAATACTTAGTGCTATTAGTTACTAACAAATAAATAAAGTGATTCTTTGAAAGGTATAATATAAGAAGATTGTAAGAACGCAAATGTTTATTATTAAGCAGCCTGAGTTCTTTCCATAAATTATTATTCCAAATAAATAATTGAGCTATA
Source organism: Wiebesia pumilae (assembly GCA_018907045.1). NCBI lineage: Eukaryota > Metazoa > Arthropoda > Insecta > Hymenoptera > Agaonidae > Wiebesia > Wiebesia pumilae. The sequence goes on from JACCHZ010000008.1 coordinate 53,007, forward strand.
TATTAACTTATTTATTGTTCTACCAAAGTTACATACAAAATTAATTTTTTTTCTTTAATGTTTTTTATGGAATATCTAAAAAAATGTTGCTGTTTATTGTTAAAAGATCGGATGAAATTCAATAAAACTACGTCTAATTATTTACATATTATCGTAGAATAAAATTTTTTAGTTTTATGGTACCCTAGACTAAAATAATGCATGCGTGAGTGTTAGTATAATATTAATTTGTATTTAGTTTTTCTACTTGCTAAAATCAATGCACTGGTATAAAATTTTTTACTTTGAGTCGAATATTTCGCAGAAGTATATTAACGATGCAGAAGTCAATTCAAATGATATATTATATACGATTTAATTTAATTAATGTTAATTAAAATTAATATTTATATTAACTTTTATTCAATAAAATAATTCAACTGACAGTTAATACAATTTCCTCGAAAACATAAGGTATGTGCGCAGTTAATAAAAATGTTTCCAATTGAAAAAATATGAAAACTAATGCATTAATTTTATTCTTCTAATACAAATAAACAAAGAATTTGTTTAATTGTTTTTATTATGACCCGCGTAATTGTGCTATTCATTAAACTTTCATTTGAAATATTTTACTACTTTTTTATTTACATTTTGAAGGAATAATTTATTTACATAATTTTCAGTACATAAGCGCTCTCTCTCTCTCTCTCTCTCTCTCTCTGTCTGTCTGTGTGGGTGTGTGGACATTTAATATAGTGTATCCAACGTGTATTATATTACTATACTGCACTTCATATTGTTATGAATAATATTAGAATCTTTCATAGTATATGTATAATCTTAGAAATCACTCTTAAACATTTATTTATAATATATGTAATATAATTTGGTACTATGTATTACATTTTTATATAGTTCAATTTTATGTAATATATTTTTAGGAAAAGATCAGATTATTTTAATACAAGTGAACCCTATGTTTATTCACCAATAACAACAAAATCTTATAACTCCAACAAAAAGAAAAAGACTATATCAAGATCAATGAAAACCACTATCAGCTTCTCTGTATGTATTTGTTAAAATTAACATTTTTAATTTGTTTGTGATGATATTTCAATTTTGTTAATTAGATTTAATTAGAAATAACAGTTAAATTGTTTAAATTTTGCGTCTGTTACATACATTTATATCTAATTTTAAATGTATAAAAATACATGAAACGGTTATTGTTTTTTTATTAAGTAGATGTTTTTTCATTACAAAATTATTTTTGAAAAGAATACAAAAATTACGTATTATGAATGTCATCCATATAATACAGGCAAAAACTTTTATTTTTTTATTTTTTATACAATATCGTATAAATCAATACATAAATAAATTAAAAATTATATAATTGTAGACATTTGTGCATACCTGCAGTCAATTTTAATTATAAATAAATAATCCTTATTAATTTTATTTTCTATTTAATGTTTTGTCATTATAATATGCTGTCCTCAGCTTTACTTTTAATTAATTTGAGTAAATTCAAGACTGACAGAAACTATTATCTCCTTCAATTCAAAAAGACCTGATACATAAGGCTAAAACAAAGAATTTAATTAAATAATAATAAACTTTTAATAAGATATCTTAATTTTCATTGTAAAATAAAAAATTGAATTAAATCTAATTGAATCTTAACCGAATATCTTGGTTAGTTTTGCAAGTTTAATTAATTAATATTATTTGAATCTCCTCCAGAAACGAATTCTTATAATCTGGATCAACTTATATTTCGATCTAATGAAAATGAGCTGCATAGCGTCCATGCAGCTTCAATAAGACAAAACTTGTTCTTTTACATATGGATAAGTGTGTATAGTATAAGTGCATTGCGCACAGCGAGTATGAAAATGTGTATAGGTATATAATATATAAGGGCATCGTAGAATAATAAGCGAATGTACAAGTGTATAGTGCAAGTGCGTTTTATACAGTAAGTGTGTGTAGTGTGAGTGCACGACACACATGCGGTGTGCGAGCGGTAAGAATCACACGCCCTATATACACTAATATGGGTGCGGGAGACTGCGCGTAACACACATCGGTATAGGTGCAAGTGAAAGCGTGCGGTATAAAGGCGCGTACGAATGCGAGAAATAGCGCACCATTACATGGAGATGGAAGCCGAATTATCGGTTATTCCACTTTGGGCAGATCTTTGTTTAACTCGCTTGACCTTGGCAAGCCTCAGGCTATTATGTACAACACGTGTGGTCCGAATAGATATTTTCCTTACGTAGGCATATACACCACTCTAGTTTGACTTACACAGCCTACGTAAGTATACGTTTTTCTCGTCTCAATTTGTGCACAACCTGCATGGGTACACGCAGTTCTCGTCTGGAGTCACGCAACACTCAGGCATAAGCGATCTTTGCTCCAGACTTATATAGCCACATAATCTATTGCTAACGCAAATATTAGACAAATATTCAATTAACGGAACTTTAAATGATGTCACGAGTAAATAAAATATATTAAACTATGTAAAGCCTAAAGATCTAGTGGTATAAAACAGCATTGATAACCTGTCTCAGTTTCAAATCGTAGTAAGAAATGTTAATAGTAGTTTGTAAATAGAAAAAGATACGGATTTTATTATCTTATTTTTATATTTTCTGATACAGCTGATACTATTCATCACTATCTTAGTGTGCCACGATCTTAAAATAACCAAGGTCCTCATACTTCAATATAAATCTATAGTAATCAGTAGTCATCTTGGGTTGACACTAATTGCTTTTTTAGACATGAAAAGATTTTTTTTAATTATAAAAATGAAGTATTGAGGTAAGATTTGCAATACACTTAATTAGGTTATTCTGAAATAGTAGACAAGGTAATACTTCTTCCAACAGCTACTACATCATCAATGAGAACTATCTTATAGTATATTGTATTATTATATATTATATAATTATCTTTGATCTATCAATCACATATTATTTTTTACCTTAAAGACAAAATTTAGAGATTACTAAAATAATTGTCTACACGAGGAATAAATAAATCTCTTTATCATATAATGGACTATTTTTCTCTTTATTATTTTATATTAATATTTAGAAATTTATTGTATAAAGTAAGTTTTATAAGTATCTATAATTTTTCAAATATAAGCTTATAAAGTAATTTAAGATTAGAATAAATTTATAATATAATGCTTTTAATGTCTTCAGATTACTACTCATGGCTAACTGATATGTAAAAGTGTAAATTTTAATAAGTTAATATTTAAAGCAAATCTATGTTTTGAATTTAATTTCATATGTATTTTGACAGTCAAGTTTTTAAGTTAGTGTTAATAGTTATATAGGTATTACTTTTTTTTCCACTGTAATGATATTTCTGGTAACAAAATAAGTGAGATTTACATCAATATGTTCGATAATTTCTTCGTCATAGCTTGGAAGTTATTTTAATTTATCATTATTTATGTTAATGTATCATTTAACTTTTACTTAAGCATATACGGGTTAACTTTGATTCGACGGCTAATGCAATTTATCGAGCAGCTCTAAAATGGTGCATAAGAAAACGTAGAGTCTATCATGTGTAGTTAAGAAAAAACTTAATACACAGTATTGAACCACTTATTTTGTACTTAATATATATTTTATTTTAGTTTTAGTTCTATTTTTATTGATTTTTATAAAAACCACAATGTTATAAACTAATGAGTCTCGTACAAACGAAATTCTCTGATTCATCTTTACTGATCTTTACTGGTTCTTAACTCACTTACAGAATCCCCTGAAATGAAGGAGGACTAGTAATTAACAGAAACAAGCGTCTAATCGTAAAAGATGAAAGAAAGATTCTTTTGTTATTCAATATAACCTTATAACTTATGTAGAGTTTTTATCTTTGAACTTCCATGATACTTATTCGATGATAACGGAGAATACACGTACCCCTAAAATGAGTTTAATTGAGAGTTATAGCCTTTGCTGTGCTCTAAAATATTTAGTTAAAATTTAGTTGTAGATCTGCTACACAATCTCTAGGCAAAAGACATGGGTAAATTAATTACTGAATAAATAAGATGTATACAGCATCAAGCAAGATAAGGCAAAAGCATGGATATTCAAACATCTGTTTAATAAGAAAAGATTGTTACATCTTAAATTGTCTTGTGCAATTTACGATCGTACTGACATTGGAAACAGGTAAGAAACTTGACGAGTAAAACTCAACCTTGAGTCGAAGATTATAACATACGTTTTTTAAGAAGACGGTTCTATCGATCTAGATATCTCAAGAAGAGATAAGTTTCCAAATGCAACATGTTTATAGAACTGAGAAAATTAACTATAGGAGCCTGCTATTCAATATTTCTCTAAAATGAATTGTAAACAATTAGTATAAATCACGAGGTGAACTATAGAATGTAATGAAGTTATCATTATGATAATATGAACAGCAGTAAGAATTTGACTTTGAAGTTCAATGGGCAGTCTAGTCTAACTGATAGAGTTGAGCTACAAAAGTAAGACATCAAATTCCTGCTAATTGAGGTTAAGAAATCATAAACTTCTAGCTGTCAGACATGTAAGATATTTTTATGTTCAGATATTATGTTTGCTTAAAAGGATTTAAAATTAAAATAATTTTTATGAATTTACGACCCTTTTATATCTTATAATCATTTATATCTATTTTATGTGTACGAATTATATGGTAATAGCATTAGTGTAAAGACTAGTGCTCTGATAAGTAAAAAACCAAGTAAAGGTTAGTATCTTTAGTTATTATTATATTTTTCTTGTTTCCTTTTATGTGACGTGTTGAGTATTTGCAACTTAAGTTTATATTCTTATTATTAATAAGAAAAATATTAGTGATATAAATTTAATATAATAATTAAAATGGAATATTTTAAGAATAATTGCATTCAGCTGAGGTCGTACATGCAATATTTGCTTATATTACTATTCAAAAATCAAATAATTATTCGTATATAAAAAAAATGTATATATATATAATAAGTAAACAATTGTTTGGAAAATATTAATAGCATAAATTCGAAAAGAAATAAATTATATATATATTTATTTATTTATATATTTATAAAGAAATAATATATTTTTGAGAGTTAGTCACTGCATTGTTCTTCTGAAGTTGGCAGAAAATTTCGTCGATTGTAAGTTAAATTGTAAGTTAAAAATCTTAGTATGTAAATTTTAGTTTTGGACGATGAAAAAATTCATCGTTCTTGGTTACTGATTTTGAAATATTTTGTTATTATATGAGTACTTGAGTGTTTGAATGCGTGATTTCCTTTTTTGTCTTCTATTTTTTCATTTCTGAATATATATAAGAAAATATCTCCTTAAAAATCTTTCGTTGTCGCTTTTCTAATATTTTTCCCAGTGTTTCATTTCTTGTCGGATTTCCAGTGCAATGATCTTTTTTGATATACTGTGGTTTGTTTATTTAGTTAGTAATTTTATATTTAAACACCGATTTCAGAATTTTTTACACTATGATTGTTATTAAGGTTTATTTAATAAATATAATAAATATCATGATTTAAGAATTAAGTTATTATTCGTGTTTAAATATAGAATGTACTATTACTATTACAGGAAAAAGTATTTACAATAGTTTTTAATTAATTTAAATTGTAACAATAAATAAAGACAATTTTATGTTGAGTGTGTAGTATATAGTTATATAGTTTTTATGTGGATAGATTTACAGAGTGTTAAAATTTATTTCAGATATGTGTTGAATAACATCATTAGTGTATATATTCATATATTACTTGTTCGTGGCGTTAATTACAACATATATTATGTGAAATGTAACTGCAATTTGAGAATAAGTATTTGCAAAAATATTGTTGTTAGAATTGAATTACAGAGTATAATGAAAACTATTAATTATTTAAGAATCTATAAGCTATATTTTCTATAATATCTAATCTATAAACGTACAATATACTATTATTATTATATATAAATACATTCATCTCAGCTCGATAGTTCAAAGTTGGCAAAAGGGATAAGAATGAACTTGTAGATGTACGTCTTCTATCCATCATCTTTCATAGTAGATGAGCATTCGACTCCAGGCACTCAGTCGTTCATAGTCGGCGAGCACTTGACTCGAGGGGTTCGATCGTTCATAGTCGGCGAAAGGGACACGTATGAATGTAGATATACGTCTTTTATCCTTGATCGTTTATAGGTGAAGTTTATAATTATTTAGTGATTATATGTATATTTTTTCTTTTTTATTTATATTGGTAAGGCGGAAAAAACGAGAGAGGGAGAAAATTTGAAATAGGAGGTAGATAAGAGACGAACAAATCAACATGATTTATGGGGTAAATAGAGTGATGTAATATCGTCTATCTTTCTATTTTCCACACTCCTACTCTCTACTTGTTTTATTATTGGTATTTATATTAAAAATTTTGTTTTTAATTTTTCGTACGCCTTAACAACTCCTAAAACAGTTACCAAAAACTACTTTGGTATTCTATAGAATTTCTATATTATTTTGACCTCTGACAGTAACACTGGTGCTTATTCTTACCTTTAGTTTGCTAATTAAGGTGAAAGTATGTTTATTAGAAAGCAGTATATTTGTTAGATTATACATCAAGCAATAATTAGAATAATTTAACTATAATTTCTAGACTAATGGCTGAAATAAAGCTTGAAACATGTTGATCTTCAAACGATCGTTTAAGGTTCCGAATCTCAAAAAAAGTCTTAAAATAGATGCCAACTGAGAGTAAAAGTATTCAAAACATTCACTATATTTTGCAGTGATATGTGCAATATTCAAAAATGAATGTAATCTGTGTTTGATTGCGATATATTAAAAAAATCGATATTAAAAGATCTCGTATGATTCAAAGAAGAGTAGGGAAGGTAATTCTAGTATTATACCATCTATTGATATTCAATAAATTTAAAGTCATGATCTTGTTTTGGATTGATCTTTTAGAGCACAGCAAAGGCTAAAATTATCAAATTAGTCCAATGTTTTTGAGATTCGAGATACTGACGAAAAAATTGTAAAAGTAGAGTTGGTTCAATAACTTGAGACATAGGTACTAGTTAATAAGCTTCTTTATGGTGCAAAGGGAGCTCTACAATTTTCTAACTCATGTTTGTCCATTTACTTATAAGAAACTGAATCTTTAAATAAGTTATCCTCCTGTTTGTCTATATCTCGAGGCCTTTGAATACTTTGTATTCAATAAAGAGATCTTTTTCATTGCATATTTTGTTTAAGTGTTCACAATGTTCTTACTTAATATTAAAGGTATAATGTGTTTAAGAACTAGTAATTTACGACTGGTGGTAAGAGGACCAACTTTATATTATATGCTTTCGTAGGTAATAATATATCTTTGATGTACTTTTAACGACGTTATATCTAATTGACATTTAAGGAGTATTTTTCTTATAAATCATTTTCTGTTGAGAGTGTCATACTAATATGTCAAGCCGAGGTTGGGAACTTGCTTTAGAATCACGGGTTTAGGTGCATTCGGTACTTTATTCTGGTACTTGATCAGTTGTGAATTTTCTTTTGTCTTTAAACGATTTTGATAGGGGTAATATGTTTCTCGTTCCTGATTTAACACAAAGCACATTATAATGCTAAATCTCGTTTTACGTCATGTGCATAGATCTATCGTAGGTTCCGCAATATTTCCCTTGGGTAATATTTAAAGTGTTTAACAAAATATATTTTTGTACTTAATTAAATTCTATGCAGCACTACTACAAATCGTATGTGTTGCGTTCTAACATTCTACCTGTTTTTTCTTAGACTTTTTTAAATGGACTGAATATTATAAAAAATATTTTGTAAGGTAATAACTATATGTCGAAAATAATATCCATTGGTATTTGAGCCTTTTCAGAATCTCAAACTTTCTCTGACTTTCCATTCTTTACTTTACCTATTTCTTAGCAAGGTATAATTAAAAGATAAATCTCCAATAATTAGAATATTGCAAGTATTTTATGATATGGGTACGCTTTGGGAAAAGTATTAATAAAAAATTAGATTCGCTGAGTTACTGCCTATATGTTGAATCGTAGTAACTACTACTTTTAGTAGCAGTATATATTAAAAGTGGTACCACTCAAATCACAAATGGTAATACTATTTAGATCCTTCAAATTGTTAATAAGTATTGATATTGGGAAAAATTGATCTCTTATAATCTATCTTATATCTCTTATAAGTATTTTTTTACAGACTTTAGTAATACTATACAATTAATCAAAATTATGATGTTCAAAGTGTCTTTAAACCTAACTTATCTTGAATTAAAAATATATTTCAGATTTTTAAGGACATAAAAAATTTTTTTTGTTCTTTTATACACTTAAAATTTCAGTTATTAAATAAGTTTTTTTTTCTTAGTCGGATGCAACCAATTCACTGCCTTATACTTTAATATCGGATGGTCATATGACACCAGAAGAAGTTGAAAGACATTTGGAATCTCGTCAGAGTTATTTAGAATTAGTTCCTGAAAAAGCACCACCTACTGTACCAACAGAAATGTTCAGCAACGATATTTCATTAGACAAATTAGAATAAGGCCTTTAATTATCATACATTCTTCATTATTTTCAAAATATATATTTATATTATGTTTATATCAATATTTATCCCATTTTTATTAAAAAATAATTGAAAATACGTATTTAAATTGAATTTAAGTATAAACTTACAAAGAAAAATAACAGTTATAACGTAAATTTGATAATAAATTTAATAATAAAATAAAAAATAAATTTAATAAATATTTTATTATAAAATATATATAAATAAAATAATATAAAAAATAGTATGTCAAATTTTAAAATATCTTTTTTGAAAAATATGTTACAATTAAAAATTCTGTGTATTTAGTATTATTCAAATTAAAAAGTTTCAATTATTACGAAAGATAAATTTAATTAAATAGATATTAAGTGCATATTAATCTTCATCTTTTATAATCTGATTTAACGTAAATAAAAAAGAAGTAAATGATGATAGCAAAGTATTTTGGTATTTCATTAACTTAATATTATTAGCAGCAAAATAAGAAACAAAAAAAAGATATAGAAAATTTAAAGGTGAAGAAAGTAATAGATTTTATGCAGATTTGATATTCATTGGCTCTGCGCAAAAGACCGATGCTTCCAACTAACCATTTCATTGAGAGTGGATATACTAATGTAAGTAAAAAGTAAATAAAGTGCATTTTACTCAGCCCGGTACTTTATATACTCATTGAAGTTTTTAATTAATATAACACTGAGGTGACTATTAACAAAATAAGTGAATTAATTTACACATGGATTAATCATGTGATTGTTTCGGCATATGGCAAAGATATTTAAGATATCTAATATATTCTATGATAAGGTCAACATTCCTGTCCATAATCTTGAAATATATTAACGGACAAATTTAAAAAAAAGATTTTGGCAATCCTCATTTTCTTTAAGCGCGTGTTGTTCTTTAGTCTATAGTCATAAGAAAAAACCAATAATATGACCGCCGTTCCGTTAACGCAAGTTAATTTAAATGCCCATAAATAAAACTTACCTAGCTAGTATAATAAGGACTGGCGAGCATCAATATAATATATAAATACAAAATAACCTCTCAGCGTTTAAGACTCATGTCCGTCAACTGCATGGACCTTCCAATACCATACAATCAAACAATTTCTTGAAGTTTGCGGAAGCAAAGTCAATTAGATTTAACTAATTCCTAATCCGAATCTACAGTTACTATTCATCTTCCACCCTAGAGGAAAGATAGAATTAGAGTAGTAGAAAGTCTACGTGACAAAAAAGACGAAATTCCTACAGCAAACTTCATTCGATGGAGGGTAATGAAACCTGAGTTACTTCGCTTGAAGAGTTAAAGCGATACCAAAATCAGCGCAATCGCGTTATCTACCGAAGACGCTCATAGGAGTTGATCAAACCCATGAGAATAGGCTACTTATGAAGCTAAGACTCCACAGGCGGTGTTGTGTCATGGAAGGAAACCATTTACAAAAGACGGCCACGCTTACACTACAGCCCATTCAACAAGCTAGAAAATGCAGTTCTTTGCAGAACATAATCCCAAAAAACAAAAACTCATTACTAAAAATATCCTTGATCTTGACTTCTACCGGTCATGATTCGGGTACGGGTAGTTGTCCATTTAGTTATTGCACGTTTAATGACCCTGCATGTAGATAGATAAGGTCATTAATTGTGTCACAGGTACTCATGTTTTATTGGATCTGTGCCCATAACATTCTTTTTCATTCAATCATCTATCTCTAACTTATATCTTTAAAGAAAATTATCTTATCTCTGATCACTATTGTGAATGCTGGAATAAGTCTCCCTTTTTAAAGGAACAACTCTCTTTGCCGCGCTAAGAAATAGATATCTAATAAAGTGAATTTACAAAATAAATTCTCTGAATTAATATTCAGAAAACAATAGAGGATATAGTGAAAATAGACGGGTACGATACGAGAGATCGCACGATGAGACGCAAAATAACCGCGATCACACGAAATCGGGAAAGAATGATAGATTAGAGAATTCAACTCTTCAGTGAGCGATAAATGTCTCAACACCGAGTCGTTGATGACTTATGCAAGAAACAACTTTTATGAAGTTCCAAATATCTGGAATATAAATATGTAAGTTCACGCCATGTTTGCCTTACCTAATAAATCAAATCATTCTGGTATACAAACCAATGTAACAATACGTAGAACAAGAGACATTGTTTATTTAACTCGGTTATAAAACTAAAGGTTTAAAAAATTTCGGTGATAGCTAGGTAAGAACAAACCTTTTAAAGGCAATAGAAATCCTTACTTCTGAGACAGACAATGGGAACGTTGATTCCTTGTTCATATTACGAACTTAAAATCAAAATGCATGAGTGTTCTACGATATTCACAATAGCAAAAGAATATCCTGTAACTTTATCGCCAACAACTTTTCGTCTTTCATTTACCGGCATTTAGAAAGTGTACACTTTTCATTTTATATAAAAGCAGCATAGATAGAAAATCTGAGAACGAAGTCAAATATCATACATCACTCAATACAGACAGTATTCATTGCATTGGAGACCCTGTGACACCCGTTCATTTATTCTAAATCTATCATACATTGAAGTCACTGACAGAAAAACTTCCGTCATATTTAAAGAGAAATTATTTAAAATACCTCTACCTTCTTGATAATTTGACTACGGATAAGTAGGGCTCCTTAATATTATTTGGAGCTACTTACTTTGACCTTAATTAGGCAGGATTTGACATTGCCCAGCAAAAACTGTTAGGAAATGGAGTCGCCACTCCGAAGAGCATTAACAAACCCTGAACAGAATATTTTGTCTCTCTCATTAGCGAAAAATATATAGTTCATCTTTCCCTCTCCTTATGCATACAGAGGCCCAAGTCCTCAAAACCAAACTGAATGAGACAATCTAACAATACAATCGCCGACCAACATCAAAGTGTTCAGGCGTCAATTAACTGATTGCAAGTCAATGATTGCGTCTAGAAGGTACTTGTACGTAACTTAGTTATTGGGACAGAAGTTCCAACAGCTACTACTTGCAAATAAGAGCCTCACATAGTTCCTTCTACGTTTAACGAAATGCTCCCACTCCACAACGAGGTTTCTGCGCATCATATACTAAAACCTTTTTTCTCTGAACACAAATTCTAGCAAGAGGATTCTAGCGATGACTTATAATGCATTTTGACGTTGATGGCAAGAGGTAAACGGGTTTGTAGAGGTAAGGATTTTAGTGTCAACCGAGACTTACGAAAGACGTTAAGAGAATCCTATTTCAAGTGCTTTGAAAAAACTCACAGTATCAAACAACAATTAAATAGACCCGTCAGAAGGCTTACAAAACAAATATTATTCTTTAAAACCTTTAATATGAGTGTTTTGACAAGGTTCCATTCCAAAACCTTCCTTCCAGGTGGAAGAGAGCACCACATCCAAGATTGTGAAGATAAGTTACTCATAATGTCTCCCGAAGAGGGGCTCATAAATCTCCGCGATATCCATCAAGTTTACCCCGTAGCATACAGAAAAATGCATTAAGCAATTCCCCGGTAGTGTCTTATCCTTTTTTAATTATTGTATCATCATTAACTGAAGTCTGAACAAAGACGCTTTTGAAACAATTCTACGTCTAACGATCTTGTAACCAATATCTGAGGCGTTCTTTTAACTATAGTTCATGGCAACTATTATTGCGTGCTCGTATTCAAATCTACCAACACCATACCGACACCTGAGAATAGCCCTACTTGCCGGATAATAGTATTCTTGATAGCGTCGCCGGATTCTGTTAATTTTTCTCTTAGGCAACGTCAAAACATGATTTGACCACGAAACTGACCTCTACAAGTACCATTTCTAACGTATAAAGTCTTGATACGTACATAAAGAGCATTCGTTATATTATAAATATATTTTCTACGTAATAGAGTCTAATAGAGAACACCCAATCAATTATTTATTAAAATAATAATTTTTAACGAATCTACCTTTTTCAGATTGAAGTTAGACGGGTACTTTACTAACGTAAGTCTCTTAGATAAGCCTATCAGCATTTCGATTACGTTGTAGTTAGTGCCCGTCTAACTCATGCTACTAAGCATAGAAGAATGACGTTCCCGGATTTATATCAAGGATGTTACAGTTTAAAGCACGCAAATAGACCGCCGAGAAGCATAGAATAATTTGGCACTGAGCTTTGAGCTGCGAAGTAACCATAATAGTACTGCAATCTTGCAATCTTGTACCAGTAAAACTATCAAACCCAAAAGATGAAAAATGTCAGAAAAATGATATGATATTTTAGATCATCCACAGTATTACAAACAGAATCAGAAATTTTTTTTCAAAATTGATTGTTAAAAAAAAATTTGTAAAAATATTCTGTATTAAAAATACTACAGAAGACCTTACAACTAAAAACAAACGGAAGCATCAAGGATGTACTTATATAATAACTAAATAATTGAAAAAATGGTTACAATATGACTAGCATGCAAACAACTTCAAAGAGTATTAAGTTACTCACTGCATAAAATCATCCTCAAATAAAAAGCACGTTCTTCATACCTTTCTACAAAAAGAAAATGTAATGACATACGGACAATAACTTGCCACTATTAATTCAAGCAAAATATCGTTTAAAATACTATTACGATCTCTGATGAAACATTACCTAGAGAGACAAATGGTATACCTTATAAAAAAGAACTACGGAAATATTTATTTAACGCTACATACAAAGACACTTGAGAAATTAATAGAATAGATTAGCACAATCGTAACGTTAGACTGCAAATATATAATAAAGTAAAATGGGATGCGATTATTACAACAGCGCTACTATGTTATATAATGTAAAAAAGAATTAAAAAAGCAAAAAAATAACAATAATAAGTAATATTTTATTTTAATTAATAATAACAATAATAATATAGAATATAGAAAAACAATATATAATGTAGAATCTTTTAATGTTTTTAAAATGTACTTTACATCTTATACGTTTAACATTAATATTATTACATTTAAATTTATCTTTATTTTCCTTATTTCAATATTCTATTGTATTATCCTCTCCTTATTGCGGCAGGCAATGACCCGGTCTTGCGCTTCCTGACTATCCACGCCCGGATTGTTTGACGTCGAACCGGGTTCGTATTGGAAGGAGGCGTGAAGAGTTGGGATGAATAAGGATGGCGTGTTTAATGAATATTTATCTAATTTATTTACAATGTCGAGAAAATTTATTACAAACATCGCATTATATCGTTAGTTTTTTCTATTACAAATATAGTTTTTTAGCAAATTATTAAACGCTTACAAGTGACTGCGGCAGTTAGCGCATCACAATGACGGGTTTACATTCTGCTTTATCATGAGTTTGTTTGACGGTGGATTATTACGGGCGAGTCATGGTGATGAGAGTCAAGCAAATTGGCTGTATCTGCAAGGTGAATCGAACAACTACATCCTGACTTCTTTCTAGTGCGTCGAATGATACACTAGGGGCCATGCGCCTAATTGTCAGTACTCCCTTGAGGCGCGCTGAATAACAATGTGACTGCAGAGGACAAATCTGCTTCGAGGAATCTCTGACACCCAAACTTACTGTTTTTATGTGAGTTATTTTATCTACTAAGAAGTAAGGAAGGCATTCTTTCTTCCGCTTTTTTCATGCCGTCTAGCAGAAGAAAACACGCTTTTGCAATTGCAATGCTTCGTGGAGAAATAGCTCCGCTTAACCTTTGCCCCTACAATCCGTTAGCAAAGGTTTAATGGCGGTGATAACACAGGCACGTCGCGCTTGGTTTAGTAACACGTAAGCTAAGACCTAACCCATAGTCATGGCTTCGTGCCCTCTTTTACTTGCTCCACATTCTCGTACTCGTACTACGCAGTGTTTCTCCACTACGAGGTATACTCGTTAAGCTGTGTACTCCTACTGTGCGGACAGCTCTCACTCTCGCAACTCTTGATGCTTTCTCTCTCATTCTATGTACATCACACTTACAGTTCCGACGCTGCGTTGCTTTTTTACGCTGACCATCAACTACTGCTATGCTACATACATGTCACACACACATACACTCAATCTCACTGTTCCAACGTTTCTCGCATATACTTGTTGCATAGCATTTCTCATACATGCGCGCGCATACACTCGCTGTTCCTGCGCTCCTGATGCTGGTCCATGTCCGGACTTCAAAGTTCCCGTCAGGTTTAGGGGGTGGGCCTCTTTTTACTTTTCTCGGCTCTTAATTCGCGGTACTGCTGGACACTCGCGGCGGATTTATTCGTCGCAATCTATATAAATAATATAGTATAAATAAATCAATAAATTCATCGGAATATATTGCACAATGAAACTTGATAGGTACGTGCATAACACATAAATATAAACACTCACATTAAGAAAGGTGCAATGGAACAAGTAAATAATAACGTAGTTAATGCTTGATCGGTATTATGATTCATTGTCATAATTTGGTGACAAGTTGTATAAACAAAATCAAAATTTAAATTAATAATCGGTTTTTCAATAATTAAGCAAGTAAAATATTTATTTTAACAAATGTTAATCCCAACAAATATAAAAACAATTGTGAAAAAACCAAACTTTTGAATTAATACTAGGTTATTTAATAAATGTACATTTAAACAAAATATATCTGTATCAAAAATACAGATAAAGTAGCACATAAAAATTTAATGGAAAAAATGTTAAAATTAGTAAATAAAGAATTATTTGCATTTATTAGTAAATAGTTCGCTGCAGCGCTTAACATACACGTGCGCCTGTATGCAAATACATTAACGGTAGGTCTATGCAATGGACCCACTCGTATGTTTATACCATATATGTTGAAGCAACAAGACATAAGATGCATACATGTAATAACGTAAAATTAACACAATACCTCCCTATTCCTCTTTACATCAGTAAGCGAGTAATACATGATCTAACAATAAAATCACTTACTTTTTAAAAAATTACTGAATTATTGTGCAATATTAGATTATTCACATACTTTAAGACAATTTATTGACAATAAAACAAGTCTAAGTTAATAAATAAACAAATATTTATATACGATTAAAATATCTTACATTTATTTACGTTAAGTAATGTTGGTACTTAACAATGGTACTTAAATTACTCCAACGTTAGAAACAATTAATTTTATTATTGTTTGATTATCGGATTAAAAAAACAATCTGTATCTTTCGAAATTATATGACTTATTAATAAATTTTAAGAATAATTAATCTTTGACATGGATAACAACAGTAATATTAAGTATATCAATTGATGAATATTGCTAGTATTAATTACAATGCAGAATTAATTCAAATGTTGTTACATTAAATAAATTATTAAAATAAAAGAAACTTATTAATAAATTTTAAGAATAATTAATCTTTGACATGGATAACAACAGTAATATTAAGTATATCAATTGATGAATATTGCTAGTATTAATTACAATGCAGAATTAATTCAAATGTTGTTACATTAAATAAATTATTAAAATAAAAGAAACTTATTAATAAATTTTAAGAATAATTAATCTTTGACATGGATAACAACAATAATATTAAGTATATCAATTGATGAATATTGCTAGTATTAATTACAATGCAGAATTAATTCAAATGTTGTTACATTAAATAAATTATTAAAATAAAAGAAAGAAATGTCTAATTAACCAAAAATAAAAAATAATAGTGTAAAAACTAAGTTATGGAACACAAATCATTTTAATAATATAAACTAAATCCGACATACAGTTAGTTACTCTTTATTTTATCCATTTATGCATAGAATATTTATTGTAGTTATCTATCATTTTCAATACACAACTTTTGTCAGGGGACTCTCACTTAAGATAAGAAATATGACTATTTAAGTGATTATTTATTCTTATATCGATTATAAGTATAAAAAAATCTATATTCTTATAGTATATCTACTTTTGTTGTAAAAAATGTGACTGAGTCACTGGGGAGCTTCAGGAAGTGGTGACTTGGCGCACTTCCCCAGGTATAGACATAGGTATGCGGTCGCGCATTAAGAGACACAGACTCTTGGCTAGACTCCGTCCCCTCTCTATCTTCCTCCGAGATATTAAGTGAAATCCCGTCGAGTAAACTTGAGTTAATATACCGTCGCCGTTCAATAAGTGTTACAATTCCGCAGAACAGTATATGCGAAAGTGTCGCATCGCCGATTTATTTATCTATGTTGTAATCCCGCCGTACAGTGTGTGCGAAATTGACGCACTGCCGATGTATTGGTTTTTGTTGTAATTCGTCGCCCGGTATGAAAAAGCGTCGTGTTAACGACTGATTTATACTTGTAAAATCTCGCCGTCCAATGCACAAGAAGTGCCGCATGTATCACAGTCATTTAAATGTCCGCCGAGAATTTATAAAATGTATAATCATTATTCATCACTGTAAACCATTAAGATTTCTTTGTAAGTGATAAGCTCACCACAAAATAAATAAACCCTCTGTAAAGTTACTTGAATAAAAATAATCCTAAGTTTTGATTTTAAACGTAAAGAAAATGCCTCGCTTATTTCGCCCCGGTCTCTTCGTGCCTTCTCCTCTCGCCACGAATCTGGTCCGACATTGAGCCTTCCGAGACGGGACAGTCAGAGAGCACAGGGAACCAAGTCGCCGCCAACACAAGAAGGACGAGTAAGCAGATACTCAGGCCGCAACAACGTAAAACGTATCGAACGTCACATGGCGTCCAATAGGGACCCATAAAGTTAAACGTTTCGATCGTTACAATTTAATAACTGAATTAATTGATCAAGAACAATTAATATTAAACAAATTAATATCCGAGTGTAAAATTTACAATGCTCAAACTTTATAGGAAAATAAATTTTTTTAAACTTGTTAAATCATATAATTTTACTCTAATATTGATAAAAATATGATTTACTTTTAAGCAATCTCTAAATACAACCCACTAAAGGATGAAAAATTTATCATTATAGAAATCATTTATTCTATAAGCGATTCATAATAATAATCATCTTATATTTTTAAACGAAAAACAATAATAATAGTCAAAGATAAAATATTCATTTATGTAACTTTACTATTTTGTACAAAACTGCTGTATATATGAGTATGTTACGACTTCGTCTCACTAAAATCATTGAAAATAAGAAAAGCTCAATTTTCTTTTAATTTTCTTTATTCTCTCTTTCTCTCCAAAAGGATTTTAAAGCATCTAAATTCGACTCCTAGGCTTGGAATGTCAGCGAAAAGGTTATAACCTTAACATGTTTATGACTGTGCCTGCATTTTTTTGAGCCACCAGAAGCCTACACTCACACACGCGTATTGCGCGGTTGCACTCGCAAATGGCTCAACGCCATATATATATACACACAATGACATCTTCCAATCCGTACTTGTATCTGTGAACAGCTGTGCGTCCACACATGCATATATGTACATTCTGCGACTGTGCAATTGCATTAACAAAGAGAAATGTATTTTCCAATATACTATTTTAGTTTTTATTATATAATTAATTAAAGGAAAATTTAAATAATCAGAAAAGGAAGAAAAGCAAAATAAATTCGTAGAACTATAGTTATAATAAATTACTATAAAATAATTATAAAACAAACCTAAAATAGTTAATAAGATGGACTTTTTCTAATTATTATTTAAGCGAATATAAGTAATATTGTAAGGCTATATTAAATGCCATAATCATCATCTCACTAATTGTTTTTGTTATAATTATATAAATTTACAAAAAAATGGAAATAGATAAGAAAAATATGGGAAGAAAAGTAAAAATCTGAATAAATAAATATTAACAAAAAACCAAATATTAATAACTTTTTCTATACGATTAAAAGAAATATAATAGTAAACAAAGTAAATAGTAAAAATAATAATAATATTAATAATACTAACATAGGAAATAATAAAAATCAAAATAACAAATAATAGCTACTACAAAATCCGAAGATAATTTAAATGTAACCACGAATTATTATTAATTTAACTAATAGCAATAAAAACAGACTAAATATTAGCAAATTTATAAAACAAAAACTGTACAATTACGAAAAAGGAAATGGCGAATCGAATTTTATAAGCAGATAAGTAATTAATTAAATATAAGTACTAATAAATTAATAAAAATGAAAACTGTATACAGGCTGTATAGGCTTTTCCGGGAAAAACGATAAAAATATTCTCTTTGTCTTTACCGCCTATGTCTTAAATTTTGTAAAAAAGGGTGCATTTCTACATGCAAAAGGAGAGTTCATCTTTAAACATTGTACCTGGCAGTTGACCTCCTGACTTGTATTAAGAAGTGAGTAATAAATACTTTTCTTTTAAAATTTCAATATGTAGTCATTCTTCAAAGGCGAATCGACCCCCTAACCTTTTCCTATTTCCTTATCCTTAAATCCTTCCTTATGTAATACTGATATCCTTATCCATATTTACGGACTAGGCGAAACGACTAAGTTGCGCTATGGAGCTTCTGAGACACAGCCACCGGACTAGACTCTCTCCCCCCGCTATCTTTCGCCGCGATAGTAAGTGAGATCCCGCCGAGTAAACTCACTATACCGCCACTGTTCAATAAATATTGTAGTTCCGCCGTACCGTATATGCGAAAGTGTCGCGTCACTGGTTCATCGATCTTTATTATAATCTCGCCGCACCGTGTGTGCGAAAATGTCGCACCGCCGATCGATTATCTTTTAGTTATAATTCTCCGCTTTGTATGTAAAAAGCGCACGTCACCGACTGACTTATACCTGTAAAAAACCTTTCCGTCTAGTACATAAGAAGTATAAATCAAAATCGTTTAAAGGTCTGCTAAGAAAGTATAAAATATATAATCATTATTTGTACCTGTAAACCGCTAAGATTTCTTTGTAAGCGGTGAGCGTACCAAAAAATAAAAAACACCATTGAAGATTGCGACGAATAACTTCGACGCAAGAGGAAAGCATTGCCGTGGGAACAGGGCTGGAAGAATCGCGAGGAAGAGGTCCGGACTCCAACGCCCGAAGATTTAAGGTACGATCGTGAGAGAGAAAGTGCGAGCGAATGTATACAATGGAAATGATAAAACGTGCGTGCGGCAAAGCATGAGTGTGAGAGAAAAAGAGCGAGCGAATGTATACAATGAAAATAATAAAACGTGCGTGTGGCAAAGCATGAGTGAGAGAGAGAGAGAGCAAGCGAACGTATGCGTATACTTGTGAGAGCGTGCGAGTGGGAGTGGAAGGGGCGTACGGCACAGCGGTGTCTGTAAAAGTCAGGTATGAGAGAGGAAGTGCGTGAGCGTGCGAGTGGGAGCGAGAGGGCGTACGGCACAGCGGTGACCGTGGGAGAAAACGTGAGTATCGGGCGTAGAATGGAAGAATAAGTGAGGGCCAGCGTAGTGGGAGTTGTCGGCCCGAAATACGCATGAGAAAGGGGGATGGCTGTATAGAATGGAGAATGTAGTATGGGGCCGTGGAGGGGAACCTTGCGTCTAGCCCTGGCCAGGCTAACGCAGGGCGATATGCGAGCAAGCGCGACGCGCTCACACCGCCGCTATTCCCCCCCCCCCCCACCAGCCGGGCTCGCGACCGTCACGAGAGCGGCTAGGCGGCGCGACCCCACCGCGAGGCCCGCGAGTTTAAACACGTGAGGGGAAGCGCGCCCGAGTAAAGGTATAAAAAGGGCGTGCTCACGTGAAATCGAGAGACGGGGGTGGAGTTCGGGAAGCGCAGGTTTCCCAGTCGAGCGACTTTTGGCGCACGATCCCTTGGAGCGACTTTTGGCGCACCGGGGAACTCCAGGAGGTGGAGTTCGGGAAGCGAAGGCTTCCCGGTCGAGCGACTTTTGGCGCAGCGGTGAACTCCAGGAGGCAGAGCTCGGGGAGCAAATACTCCCCGGTCTAGCGACTTTTGGCGCACTAGGGGCTCCCGGAGGCACGACTCGTGTCGCACCTCCCGGTATAGGATTATGGCCGCGGTCGCGTGCACGGAGTCACAGCCATCGGGCTGGACTCTTCTCCGTAGCGTTAACGTCCCGTCGCAGCGAGGGTGCAGAATTGTCGCACCGGAAAATAAAAAATATAAGCCTCCGTTGTAAGCGGTGAGCGCATCGCAAAAGTAAATAGAATGTATCTGGCTCCGTTGTAATCGGTGAACACACCGCAAAGTAAATAGAATGTATCTGGCTCCGTTGTAAGCGGTGAGCGCACCGCAAAAGTAATGTTAATATAGCCTTCACCGCGTTTAGAATATAAGGGAATAGAATATATAAGCCTCCTTTGTAAGCGATGAGCGCACCGCAAGAAAAAGGCTACTGTAAGTTTAGGGCAATAAAGATAATGATAAGTATTGATTAAGAACAAAGGAAGCCTTGTTCATTTCGACTCGGCCTCTCCGCGCTTCCCTCCTCCCGCCACGAACCTGGCCCGACCTCGAGCTTTCCGTGACGGGACAGACGGGGAGTACGGGAGACCAAGCCACTACCAACAGCAGAGGGACGAAGGAACAAGGACGGAAAGGCACGAAGAAGAAACCCGACGAACGTCGCATACGAGTCCGAAAGGACACGTGTCGGGGCGAACGTCGCGTCACACAATGAAAAACTAAAATACGATTTTGCTTTTGTAACTTTCAACTTTATTCAAATTAATCATCCGTTCTAATTTTCATATAGAAATAATGCCATGTTAACAAACTGACGTTCTATCATTGACGACGACAGTTTTGAGCGCATCACAATGGCTAAATGGTCAAAATAGCTAAGCTACGTAGTCACAAACACAAGTAGCATGCTAAAGACCCTGTTATTTGTGAGTCTCATGGACCCATTTGTCCCTTGCAATTTCTTGGTAAGATATTAGAAGTATTGATCAAGTTTGTTAAGAGGTATTTTGATCATCCGAAATTTTCCTCTTCTCATCTGTAAGGATATCGCATCGGGCGAAACATTGAGTACGCGATGTTTGACTTTGATGGGGCTACGCGTGGCTATTGTGTGTAAGTAGCAGTTTTGCTGGAACTCCTTCGAGAAGAGATGAATATCCAACAAGTACCAGCCAGATGTTTCGCGTCGCCTCGAAATGGGTTGATTTGCACCTAGGCACTATGTGTCTCTAGTACTGAGAGAACATAGAAATTTTGAATGCTGTTAAGCACGATTTGATCTCCGGTGAGCACTGAACTTTGTGATTACAGAGAAAGGGAAATGGCGGAGCATATGCTTTTCGCGTACAAGAGGTACGAGGAGCTCTGCTCTGATTTATTGAGGCACTTTCAATGGTCGATCTTGGCTGGTCTCTGGAACACAACTTATTTAGAAAGTACCATCTATACGTTGTTTAAGTGTTATGTCATCGGGTTACTAAGGAGTAAGGAATAACGTTATACGGCGCGCTATGACGGTCTTATTTTTCGGAGCGGCGACTCCACCTACTCGTACTCTTCTGGGTAATGACAGATCCTACTTGGGCATCTTTTTGCTCTGGTAAGATCTGGTGTCAAAGAGAATCGCTCCCAACAACATCGGGGAGATTTACTCACCCACACTCTATTCGTTGAGAAAGTGGTGTTATTCCGAGTACACACTTCCTCCAAAACTACAAGGAAGGTTCTCTTGCCAATGTATTAATTTGTTGGTAGATGGATTTCAATAATATAAACGTCGGTGATATAGAATATATGCCCCGGGGTTCACCGTCCACTACGTTGGCGGACAAATACAATACATATTATTATCTAAAAGGATCAGAAAGTCTGCTGGTTTGGTGAATGAAGACTACCTGAGTCAATATTGCAGTATTAATAGACGCAGTATTCAATTGTTTTACTAAGAATTGATAAATGGGATTGACTGGTCTATAAAATGAGATCTATTCTTCCTCGTACGATAAAAATGAGTGTTAAAAAAATAAATAAACATAACTCTGATAGAAGATTTAATATAAAGAAACCATGTAAGTAGAGAAGTAACAGCATACTGCCAGCCCAAGTATTATAAAACAAACTGAACAGTGTTTGTATTGACACAAGTATTAAAAGAAGGGCTCAATGAAAAGAAAACATTACACAGAGTTATTAAAAATAGATATAGGGAAAATTCCGTACCTAAAAGTCACGGAAAAAATATTGAAAATACTATAAAAACTATTGAAAATGCTTTAAAGAGAATTTTACTAAAAACGTAGAAACCAGCAATGTATAATCCATCCTTAATTGTTAAAGTTAATTTACATCAAAGCAAAACAAATATCAAAATGAAATAAAAGATAAAAAAATATTAACCTATAGTCATGTGGTAGAAAGAAATAACAACAGTGGAAGAGCTAATATGAACAGAACTTTTATCACTAACGAAAGAATATCCACTATCAAAAAACATGAAATACCAATTAACGTCAACGAATCAACAGATATTAAAAAGTTTAAGAAAGAGATGATCAAAAATGAAAGGGCAGTTTATTCCTTTGTTAATATATTTGTTTGTTCGTGCGTTTGCTCAGTCATCCTGAAAAGAACGGGTGGCCATGAAGGATGACTTAAATGAAGTATGACTTAAATAAGCCAGTCAGCTGCTTGAGACGTCAATCCTCTCTAATCTGTTCTTCTCGCACAACTGCCCTCGGACCTCCGCGCGTACTTCTTAAATCTTCAAATGTCGATCATCGCCGCACTAATCGCCGACAGTATTTCCCCATTGGTTCGAAACCACGCCGCGCCAATCATCAAACAAACGCTTCCTACCGAAACTACACTGCTCCAATCCCACGACGACATCCTGGCGGGAAATTTAGGACCCTCCCTCGACACACGTCGCTTCAATTAATTTTTTTACTGACTCCCAATGAGTCACCTTCTTCGGTGACTGATGAGCTGCATGGCGTGGTCATCACGAGTCGTGGTCATATTGGCGCGCATCAAATTTAAATTCAAAACTATAAAGCTTTAAAAAAATGGTATATTTACAAAGCTGTTTCTCCGTTATGATTTTGAAGGAAATTGATTTGCGTGACAATAGAGCTCCTATAATCAAGAAGATAACATCTTAATTTCATTCAATAATTTATGCGCATATATAAGAAAACCAGAGATAAAGATATTGTTAATAGAGATTAGAATTAAGAATTCTGCTAATTGGTATGGATTAAAAAATGGTCTCTTGATGAACAAAATTAAATTAACTAGCAATTAATATGCCCTGCCGGCAACTCCAAATTATACAAGTCTATTAAAAATATATTTTGAAGCTGATAAAACTGCTACAAAAATTAAAATTAATACAATTGAAACAAACCGCTAGATTTATTAGTTCGTTGTGAAAAATCAAATCAAATACAGAAAAAATTAAATGTAATGTACGATTTCGAATTGGAAAAAATGCTTCGATTATACAATAGGAGTTTTTCGATGCTAAATGAAAAGAAAATTAAAGTTGTGACAAAAATTCCCTTTTGCACTACATGGTATATGCGAAAGAAAGATTACAAGTGTACACGGTGAATTCATAACTGATTGACTACCAACGGCTGCGGGGCATATTATAAATACGCAATTGGACTCGACTGTGATCATTCGCAAAGATCAAATCGACTCGCGCATGAAAATCCTCACATTCTACATCGATATGTATAAAAATAATAAACTGCCATGCACATAGGACTTTAGGTTGGTTGCCTTTCAGTAACCACTAAACTTTCTGAAATACTCTTCCAGTCTAAATCTAAACAGCAGCACATGTGATTCGTGCTCTCTTATCTTGAAGCGCCAGTGATTATTTTGCACCCATCTAAGCACCCGGAGAATGACGTGATTCGCGTATTCTCTTTCTAGAGCATTAGAAAAGCGATAGGCTTATCCTGAAAAACGTATTTAGAAAATGATGCGATTCATGTACCCACTACCTCAAGAAACGAATATGTAGAGCAGCGAGAGATCGAGATTATCAGTAGTAATGCGGGTGTATCTTTATATTCATGACTTATCTATAGTGTGTGCATTGCGAATTATGTTAGTATTATTTATCGCTATTTAGTTTCTGTTATTTCAACACTAAAAATATCTACGCTTTTATCAGCTCCAAGAAATCTTAACTGGTGAGCCATCCCGGCAATAATAGCGGGTACAAGCACGATGGTAAGGAGGTGTTGCGAAGGTCTCCATTAGGTTTCAAGTCTTCGAAACAAAAGTAAGCTGAATAACTGAAAATGACCAAAGAAAAATTCAAATCTTTGATAAAAAATTGTTGCGAAAATGAAGCACTTATTTAAAAAATGAAGTCTTGGATTAAAGCAATATTCTGAAACCTCTAATGATGACACGCATTTTATCAATTTTACCTTTCAAATATAGTTATTTTCACAATACCTGCAATTCTATTTAAGAAAGCAGCAAAACATTAGAAACACTGATTGCTAAATTAATAACAAAAGAAATGAAAAACACAAAATGATAGCGATTCTAATAAATTACTGTTGCTTTAAATGAAAAATAGAATTTTTTAAAGAAATATATTATAAGATATGAATAATAACAAGTATTTAATGTGAAAAAGTATCACATTACTAAACTAATTAACAAAAAGTTTTAATAATTATGTAAATAATCATCTTAAATGAATGAATTCTGAGAAAAAAAGGTCAAACGATCTTTAACAAAATGGAAATTGAGTGGTAGTTGTGGGAAATAGTGACAATCCGAGAATGTTTTTTGGATGATTGATTCTGGAACATCAATTAATATGTCAGATAAACAAAGCTGATTCGATACGTATAAAGAATTTGAACAACTATTAAAAATCAGAATTGAAAACAATGATAATATAAATACTTACGAAAAAAAATATTATTTAAATTTATTTACGGACGAATAGTTACCGGGAATTTTACACAATGTCTTACATATACCAAGTAAGAAACTAAATTTATTTTCGGTTAAAAGAGCGTAAAATACTGGGTTAAATTTTTCTATAAAAAATATGGAAAAGAATATTAAATAATGAAAAATAATAGAGTGGCAGCAACAAATAACTAGGCAGAAACAAATTCTGATAACAGTAATTTCTAAAAATTAAATTTGCATATTGTAATATTAAATAAATGTAACAATACAAATATAGAATGAACTTGGTAAAGAAATATTGCAGACATAAAAAATATAAAAAATTTTAATTATTTTTACATATTTCACGCACATGTTTCGAAAAAAATCAAGGAAATTTTATATGAAATTGAAAAAAAGATTTGTAGTTGGTTATATTAAAAAATGATAATATAAGAGAATTATGTAGTAAGCATAAGATCAGGTAGAGGAATTTCTATGGCTGTCCGATTTCGTTGTTAACAAAAAGATTATCTTATACTGAAGCGGTAAATATTAATAAAAGAATTTTTGGCATAAAGCGATGCAGGAACAATTTTTAAATAAAAATGACATATGGAAACAAGTTGATAAACCAATAGATAAAAGGGGTATAAATAGTCGGTAAGCATACAATAGCGTGTAAGTTGGAAAAGAAAAATCAATTTTTGAATGAAATTATAGACATAAAATTCAAAATACTTAAACAATAGCATTCTTATTCAGTACATGGAAAAATGAAAATCAAAAAAACAAAAAAATCTATTTAATTTATAAAAATAATAATTAATTGACTCATAAATATGAAATGAAATATATTTATATCATATCCAAAAATTAAAAAACTTATAAATATATAATTTTTGGAAAGCATTTGTTAGAAAATGCTCGACTTTGAATTTGACGCCAAAACGTGACACTATTAGTATAGTGCTGGCGCCAGAAAACATTCTTTCACTTGCAAAAGGGAAGCTTGAAATGGAAGCTCAAGAACGCTCAGACACTTTGTAAGCAGCGCGTTAGTTGCTATGCCGTGACACTTCGACAACATTATCACGATAGTGTATTTTTACAGCGCGAGCCGCTGATAGCAGGAGAAATTGTTTCTTTTTGTTTTTCTTGATATCGAATTTTTTTAAATGCAACTCGTATGCTTTCCGTCGGAAACGCTTTGTCGAAGATAAAATTCCACGGCTACTTTTGAATACGCTTTAGTGTATCCACGATCTGCGTATCAAGACGAGTATTCTTTCACAGAGCATTCTTTCTGCCTGATTTACCTAGGACGACAAGCAGCGTGTTCGGTATATGCGCACCTCACACTTCGCAGCTCAACGCCTTTGATTCACGAGTTCGTAGCCACGTATTATCAAGCGTTTCTTTTAATGCCTCTAGAGACGAAATTCGAGTTGTAATCAGCGTGTCGATAAGCTCCAGACAGTTGTATATTTGTGTTTTGCATTATATCTGTAATTATATCTGTAAAGCCTCGTATTATTAAGTAGAGCCACGTGTGTGAAGATTACTTTGCGTCAATCCGTAGCGATCCCACTTGCCATGTGACAACCAGAAATTATTCTTTGCCATTCAATTCGTCATTTATTTTCTTTTGTTTCCAAAATTTCTTTGACACCACTCGAAATGTCTATTGTCCCTACTGCATCTGCCTGTACTGCCCCGAAAACCCCTCGACATTTCTCTCTTTCAGCTCTAACTGAAAGCAATGCCGCTCTAATTCCGGTGTGTAGCACTCCTTCACAGCCGCGAGGCCCAATCGGTGTGCAGCCTCTTGCAGTTCAAACAATCTCAGGCAGCCGGGCTAGAAATCGTTTCGTCACCCGAGCGAGTTTCCCGGACTCGAACGTTTGTTCTTCTCTCTATCTCTTTTTTCTTTTACGAGAAAACCTCACAAGAAGCACGTGCAACACGGCCTTGTTTGTACCGGTATAAACTTGCATGCATGAGCTCAAAAATTACGTTTAAAAGCGTAATTTTCCACTTGTTAAAATATATATAAATAACATGCAAATAACTGGAAGAAATCTAAAAAATAAAATAATATATAATTATGTATACAAGTATTATGTATCCAAAGTATGTATCCAAATTGAAACAATAAAATTATGAAACAGTGATAAATCAATTGACTCTCGAATAGGGAAAATAAAAATTAAAATAAATAATAGAACACATAATAATAATACTTATAAAATAAAACTGCACAACCAGAAAAAAAAGAATAATATTAAAACAAAACCTATATACTTGATAACATACTTTATCTATAAACTATATATATTAATAATGTACTAAGGTATATTATACTATAATACTAATAATTAATAACTATAAAATTAGATATACTATAACTAGATATTGTAAAAAAGCCAAATGTAAAATAAAAAAAATAGAAACATAAAAATTAAGACACTAAATCATAATAATAACGAAAGAATGTAATAAAATAACTGACTAATGTTAGATTATTATTCTAAATTCTAAAATAAAAAATAATATTGTCAACCTAAATAAGTCAAATAGTACAGCAACTCAAAATACATATTAAACAAATGCTAAATAATTATTCAATCTAATAACTAACACAATTTCAAATTGTTTAATCACATTAAAAGATTCATGACTAATAAATTTAAATATTAACCGGTTAACAATACCACAACACTTAAAAAATTCTAATATCGACAATAATAATCAACAATAAAACTTACCTATATAGCATGATACTAAAATTTATCATTAAACAGGAAAAGAAAAGTGTATATGCATGATTGTATACGCACACATAAATATGGACGCAAATACGACAAAACTTAAAAATTGTTAAATAAAATAAAATTAAACTTACATTAAATTAAAATAACTAATACAACTAACAAATACCAATACAACAATAAAAAACTAATAAATAAATCTAATACCATAATAATATAATAATAAATAAGTAATATAACGAGTGAAAGATAATAATAAGAAAAATCATATTCAAATAATCGTGCTCACACTGATTATGTAAATCACATAAAATAAAACACAAAACTAATAACTAAATCATCTATAAATCAATTAATTACAAAAAATTAAACAATAATTATAAAGAACAATAATTAATAATAAGAAACCAACAAATAAAAAAAACTTAAATATTATTTAATATCACTTAAACCGTGCTATGACATTGCCTTAGAAAGTAAGAAAAAAGAGAGAAACCCAAAAAAAATATCAGTAAAGAAAATTTTTCTTTTATCTCTCTCACTTTTAAAATATGAAATCGTGACCTAAATCTAGAATATTATTAGTAGGAATGTCAAATTTTTTACATTTTTATGTCTGCACATGAACGCTGAAGAAGCCAGATGTCTACACTGCACACAAATATATAAAATATACTTTCAACTACAACTTCAATTTCTTTTTTTTTTGTTAAGCTCATAAACTAATTATATAATTTAATAACAATAAATAATTAACATAATAATTAAATTAAGATAAACTGTAAATGCTAAATTTAAACATAATTGTAAATAAATGATAACATAAAAACGTTTCTGATAATGTTTGAAGCATTATAATAATTAATAATAATACACGTATGAAAACTTAAGTATATATTTGTTATAATTTTGTTGCTTTCTTCTTTTCTGTCTATCTCTATCTCCAAGCTTACCATTCTTCTTTTTTTTCGATTTACTGACTTTTCGCTCTAGCGATGGCTTATTCTTTCATGCTTGCTGTCTGTCCCAGCCCGGATTGTTCGACATCGGATCGGGTTCGCGTCGGGAAGAAAACGCGTGAAAAAATTGGAAGAAAATAAGGACGCAGGGGTTTTAAGACGAACTATTTGTTTTATTTAATGATCACAAATTACACGTACGTTGGGTGGATCGAAAGCGGTGCCCCACCATTACATTTACTTGTTATCTCGGCTCATCTCGGTGAGGTTTAATAGGAGAGATTCTGCGCGTTTACAATTTATACATTTATATGTGCATTATGTTGTGCTTCTCTACAGATTTTTCTTTGCAGATATGGTTTTTTTCTTAGTGTCGTGAATGCAATACCTCTTCTGACACCTCCTGATTGTTCAATTCATTATCTCAGGTAACTCGGAGGTCGGGCCGTTCATGAACCACACCCACCGAGAACAAGTTACTTTTTAAAACTATCACGAATAGTCCGAAGGTCGGACCGTGCAAGGACCGCACTACTTTTTCCTTATCAGGAAATTAAATTTCCAAGTAATTCGTGGTTAAGCCAAACAAGGACCGCGCCTGCCGACATCAAGTAGTTTGTTAATTTGGCGAACTTTGGGCCGGAGGCTCCTAGACGATTGTCTTATCGAACGCCGCACCCTGAACGATCCCGATGCTTGGCTGCCCGTCTTATTTATTTCCTATAAAAGATTTTCCTTCTATAGTTTTCCTAGCTTCATCTAGTGGAAGGACGTTTCCTTACTTATATTTCTAGAGTGGCATAAGCTTGTCAACAAGCGCCAGCAGCGCGGGCGGAAGCGGGGTTGACGCGTCGGCCTGGCCGAGCCTCAGCTGTAACCCCAAAAATACCAATCATATTTTCACTCACTCGTTCGGTGCACTCTCTCTCACTCCGCTCATGTTACTTTTCACCGCGCACGCAGTCAGTCGAAGAATGACGCTCGCCCGGAAATGTTGCTTTTCATGTGTCCATTAAGTTATCACGGCGAAGAGGGTAGCTTTCAGATTTTTATTTCACCTCTTACCCGTGATAGTCGCTTCCAGACTTTCGCGACGATTATTCCCGTCACATATTCCCTCTTTAAATAATTAAATCTCACTAATTGTTGTAAAGTGACTATAATAGTAAAACGTATATAATAGTATATAAATAGAAGTAATGATAGTATCATTTATATAAACACCATTATTATTATTATTTTCTTAACATTTAAAGTACTGTTTACTATTTTCTTTATTAATATATATATATTAATTTTTCCTTCTTTTGTAATATATGTATATATACCAAATTAATAATAATAATAGTAATGATAATCATTATAATGAAAATAGTAATCACATTGTATCACACGCAATCACAAAAAACTAAAAAGTCAAACAGCTAAACGTAGTTAAAAAAAATCCTAAATAATAACCGACAAAATTATATTAAATTGAAGCAATCTGAAAATAAAACTAAAATTTTCAAAAAATAAATATTTGTATTGTATCTATATTTGTAAATATTTTGTAACCATTTCATGTATGATGAATCACGTGGATCGAGGATAGATGAAGAATGTAAATAACTGCATGAACCTGTGAAAAGCAGGACACAAGAACATTGACATTTCGATCACACATTTTGATCCTTGGATACGATTCCCGGATCACATCAATGAGGGCCGTTTCAAAACAATAGATCAAATTACTAGCTTTTAAGCTATCGAAATCATGAATATTCATTGCCCGTTTTTGAGCAAGACGGTATTACTCAAAACTACCGAATAAACAGAAAATATGTCGACGAAAAACGTACTACGTTACTATTAATTGTCCATCGAGTTTCGAAGTTTTTAAGCTAAATGTGCGCTCTGGGTTGACCGACATTGTATCAACGCATCTCAAGAGTAGAGAATTTCACCATTTTGTGCGTTGCTCGCTGTATTAAAGCATATTTCTAAGCGAAGAAAAACTAATAACGATTTTCTCAGTAGTAACAAGACAACAGGAATGAGTTCAGTTGTAAATTCCACAATTTAGCTGCAAGGAAACATAGTGTTCGAGGGATCAATCATCTCGTAATTGCGTAACGAGTCCAAGTCTATCTTGAATCGGGTGAATAGCCCATAGAATAAAGTTCTCCTCAGAGTCGGGTTGTCTGAGAATGCATCTCTAAGTTGGTAGTAGACCCCATCTAACGCTACTGCTTTGTATAATTTTAAAACCCATCTTGAACCATAAACCAAGGAGTCTAATATGTATGCAAGTTATTGAGAATTATTAAATGCGAACAAGCCTAAATGTTAAATGAATGTAAAAGTCGACCTTAACGACGATCAAAGGAAGATGGCTTAGGTTTGCTTGGATCTGCATTTCTAACGCATCTTACGGTCTCTTGACCAGAGATGAACTCAAGTTTTGATTTGGGACCAGAAAGATGGTGAAGGATGCCTGATCAAAATGAAGTAAGAGGAAACCTTATTATCTCAGATTTCCCCTGATTATCTCTTTTCAAAATTTTCTCCATAAAATACCTGTTCATTGTGTGTTGTTCAAAAGACAACTGGTAGTGATTATTCAATAACAAGTATTTAGATTAATGCATCAGTTATAATTATCCTTTAAAGCCTAATTATTATACACATATGAGAACTTGGTAGTATTGTTTAGTACCTGTAGAATTTTAAATATCTGAGTACTGATGCTGAAAATCTAATACTATAGCAAATATAGATTTCAGAAAACACAGATAAAACCCAGAACAATTTTACTTATATCCTGAATAAAATAACTAAAGTTGCTTCTTTGTCAGTATTGCCACGTAAACATTCTCGCAATGATTTCTTTTGTGTTGAATAAAGTAGGTA
Source organism: Wiebesia pumilae (assembly GCA_018907045.1). Lineage (NCBI taxonomy): Eukaryota > Metazoa > Arthropoda > Insecta > Hymenoptera > Agaonidae > Wiebesia > Wiebesia pumilae. The sequence continues at coordinate 85,094 of JACCHZ010000008.1, forward strand.
TGAATATTAAAATAATTGATAACATTAAATTGGCTGCTTAAATTTACTTTTGTATTTCATTTACACATCAATATATTTAAATACATAAAGTAATAACGATGCTTCACAGGTAAAATTTACCTCTCTACAATGTCTTCTTAATTTTACTTTCCTACTTTTACTTTACTTCTCTACAGTCTGTCTTTACTTTCATTATAATTGCTACATCTTTAAATATTCAAAATTCATAAGTTCCATTGATACTAAGTATACAAAAAAACATACTTTAAATTACTTTGTTTTCTATGCATGACTGATATAATATGATATTGATTGTTTTTTCTTTAAATTTTAAATTATAAAGATGTTACAAAAATAGTCATTTTTAATCGTATTTAAAGGATTTTTAATTACAAAATAATGTGTAAGCCTTTAAAATACGCGTGTATAAATAGATATAGATGAAAATAATGTAGGAATAATGATATAATCTCTAAAAAGTAGGTTATAATGAAATAATGTATAATTAGCATCATTTTCCAAATATATTATAGTAGCATTTCAACTTTTGAATCAATATCAGATAGATCACCTTTCTTGATCAAAACCAGAGATACAAGTTTAATTATTTGTATATATATATATAATTTATAAATGAAATTATTGGTAAAAATATATCAGACCCATATAATGTTGTCTTTATTATTCATATGTTAAAATTGAGTTAACTGATGAGTAATATGAAAGAAAGTTGCATACTTTCAATGTATAAAACATCATTCCTCCTGGCCTATACGTTTCATAATAAATTTATTAAAAACATTTCACTAAATTTTCACTAAATTTTATTTTAAAACATTGTACATTTTAACAATATTCAGATATAAAATGTGATACATAATTCTATAACTAATGAATATAGACAATACATAATTTTTGTATTGTAACATATACACTTTATAAACAATTAATCATAATTATATTAATATAAAAATATTATAGTTAATAATCCTAGATAAATATATTTAGAATTTGGAAATCATTCATTTTACTTTAAAAGATTCAAAATAATTATTTTATATAATACGAAGTAAGTTTTATGAAATTTATTATTTAGAATAAATAAATTATTTTTGTAAAGATATGTAATTTGTTGTTAAATTAAAATATTTTTTAATTTAAAAAGTATATAGTAGTTAAGTTTTTAACCAATACTCCACCCATTAAAATGCTTTACAAGCGTAATTTAATTCCAGAAGGCACATGTTCTTGAAGATTTTTATGAGTCGACACTAAATCTCTGCGACGTTACAGCGCGGTAAGGTCGCTTTTTATTGTTTTAACAAAGATCTCAAGTATACCTTGAATGAACTAAAATATTTTATAATATTTTATAATAATGAACTAAAATCACATAAAAAATATTTATCATTAGAATTAAAATCCTGATATTAATACAATTATATATACTTTAAAATTTAAAGACTGAATTCAATATTTTAGTAATTTTCTTACAATAAGTAATAATATATGATTATAAGAACTAAAACTTAATTTTTTATTGTCTTATTTTTTGTCTCTCAGTTATTCTATCCTTTATATTATTCGTTTCTTTTCCTCTCTGATTAAACCACAAATAAATCATAATAAAATTTTCTCGTATATACGTGTTTTCGTCGGGTAACAAAAAACACTTATACAAGTCAAACATTATAATCATAAACAACTATAAATACACAAGGAAAAAATCATTAATAATCAAACAGTTTTTCAATTATAACTATTGCATTGTAAAAACAATAATTCACTAGTAATAAATTATATGTTGTAACGAGTCGCAATGTTTTCCTCCACGTGTCCTTTCGAACGCCGCGTAACGTTCGATGCGTTTTATGTTTCATGCGGCTTCGTCCCTGCTTACTCGTCCTTCTGGTGGTGGACCAAGTTCGTGGCGGGAGGACCAAGTGCGAAGAGACCGAGGCAAAATAAACAAGACGTTTTTCTTTACGTTTTAAAATCAAAACTTAGGATTATTTTTATTTAAGTAAATCTTGTGTGGTCGCCCGTCGTCCCGCGCGACACGTGTCCTTTCGGACTCGTATGCGACGTTCGTCGGGTTTCTTCTTCGTGCCTTTCCGTCCTTGTTCCTTCGTCCCTCTGCTGTTGGTAGTGGCTTGGTCTCCCGTACTCCCCGTCTGTCCCGTCACGGAAAGCTCGAGGTCGGGCCAGGTTCGTGGCGGGAGGAGGGAAGCGCGGAGAGGCCGAGTCGAAATGAACAAGGCTTCCTTTGTTCTTAATCAATACTTATCATTATCTTTATTGCCCTAAACTTACAGTAGCCTTTTTCTTGCGGTGCGCTCATCGCTTACAAAGGAGGCTTATATATTCTATTCCCTTATATTCTAAACGCGGTGAAGGCTATATTAACATTACTTTTGCGGTGCGCTCACCGCTTACAACGGAGCCAGATACATTCTATTTACTTTGCGGTGTGTTCACCGATTACAACGGAGCCAGATACATTCTATTTACTTTTGCGATGCGCTCACCGCTTACAACGGAGGCTTATATTTTTTATTTTCCGGTGCGACAATTCTGCACCCTCGCTGCGACGGGACGTTAACGCTACGGAGAAGAGTCCAGCCCGATGGCTGTGACTCCGTGCACGCGACCGCGGCCATAATCCTATACCGGGAGGTGCGACACGAGTCGTGCCTCCGGGAGCCCCTAGTGCGCCAAAAGTCGCTAGACCGGGGAGTATTTGCTCCCCGAGCTCTGCCTCCTGGAGTTCACCGCTGCGCCAAAAGTCGCTCGACCGGGAAGCCTTCGCTTCCCGAACTCCACCTCCTGGAGTTCCCCGGTGCGCCAAAAGTCGCTCCAAGGGATCGTGCGCCAAAAGTCGCTCGACTGGGAAACCTGCGCTTCCCGAACTCCACCCCCGTCTCTCGATTTCACGTGAGCACGCCCTTTTTATACCTTTACTCGGGCGCGCTTCCCCTCACGTGTTTAAACTCGCGGGCCTCGCGGTGGGGTCGCGCCGCCTAGCCGCTCTCGTGACGGTCGCGAGCCCGGCTGGTGGGGGGGGGGGGAATAGCGGCGGTGTGAGCGCGTCGCGCTTGCTCGCATATCGCCCTGCGTTAGCCTGGCCAGGGCTAGACGCAAGGTTCCCCTCCACGGCCCCATACTACATTCTCCATTCTATACAGCCATCCCCCTTTCTCATGCGTATTTCGGGCCGACAACTCCCACTACGCTGGCCCTCACTTATTCTTCCATTCTACGCCCGATACTCACGTTTTCTCCCACGGTCACCGCTGTGCCGTACGCCCTCTCGCTCCCACTCGCACGCTCACGCACTTCCTCTCTCATACCTGACTTTTACAGACACCGCTGTGCCGTACGCCCCTTCCACTCCCACTCGCACGCTCTCACAAGTATACGCATACGTTCGCTTGCTCTCTCTCTCTCTCTCACTCATGCTTTGCCACACGCACGTTTTATTATTTTCATTGTATACATTCGCTCGCTCTTTCTCTCTCACACTCGTGTTTTGCCGCACGCACGTTTTATCATTTTCATTGTATTCGCTCGCTCTTTCTCTCTCACACTCATGCTTTGCCGCACGCACGTTTTATCATTTCCATTGTATACATTCGCTCGCACTTTCTCTCTCACGATCGTACCTTAAATCTTCGGGCGTTGGAGTCCGGACCTCTTCCTCGCGATTCTTCCAGCCCTGTTCCCACGGCAATGCTTTCCTCTTGCGTCGAAGTTATTCGTCGCAATTGTATAAAATCATAAGAATAAAGAACAGAAAAAGAGCGATCAGAAGTCTAGGAGGCAGAGTTGAATTAGTATATTTTTCTTAAAAATACGTCTTATCTACGACTATTTCATAATTGTTGCAAGAAAACTCTTGTTTCAATTTTTCGCAACCACAGGCATTTATTATATATTTTCTTGGCTTTAGTTGAACTCTGATTTACTTTTTCGTTACTGTTCGGTAATGTAGTTGTTTTAATATTCTAATTTATATTTTATATGAATAATATAGTGACGAATACTTTATCATCATATCACTCTATCTCTGTTGTCCTGACCTTTACTTCTTTGTGTTCATTTAATGCATTGGTATGGATGCTCCAGGTTGCAACTTTCTTGACGATTGTTATTCTACCATAGTATAAATATCTGGTAGCGATAAGGCGTACTGTAGCCTATCCTCTTTTTTTTCAATTAAGCATTTCAACTTCCGCTTATCTGTTTGTCTTACAAGATTTGGTAAGTAAAACAATGTGTTATATGGATGTCTAGCAATAAAACATTTGCTTAAAAGCTATTTTTAAAGATTGATTATCCGAAGCGAGTTAGCAGACTCACTAGGATTTACTTTTTATTATCTCACTACTTACAGTTATGATTTGACGTTATACTTTGAATATAATAATGTTTACTTCGGAATGATTTCTTCTAAGAGTAGTTTATTTTTAATGATGATTTTGAGTGATAATACTAATTTATGCATTTCGGTATTTTTAAATTTTTTCGATTAGAAAAGAAAATGTAGACTCCTAGAATGGTCAGAAAAGATAAATTTATATAGTTTGGAGAAAATTGAAAGGTTGAAATTCTTTTTACTTATTAGAGGACCCTACACATTATACAATTATAAGTATACAATTATCAAACAAAACTAGAAACATTGAAAGTAACATATATACTTTTTTTACATGTATAATATGAAAATCTTAAAAATTAGATTTACTCGCATTATATTGAACGAATGCAATAACAAGATTCTTATTTAAAAAATAAGTATAAAAAAGGTTAATAAAGCATTAGTTAAAGATATTTTTTTATTTGATATAATAGCTTTTTATCTTTTAGAAGTTATCTTAAAGATTATGTGAAGAACAGCTTTGACCAGTTCATTGACCATTACTGACGAATGTATTGAGTTTTTTTTTGTAGTTTCATTCGGATAATATCAGATGTTTTGTATAATAAATAAATTTAAATATATATAAATGCATATTATTTAATTTTTAATTATAAAATAGTGCCAACAGATAATATGGATCTACCTACTAATGACGAATTAAATGTACAAGAAGTAAATTTGACTTATCCTGTATTACAAGCTGCTGCATTTTATTTTGGAAAATATTGTGAATCGAAAAATAATGTAAGTAACGAATTCACTTTATAATTCAATAAATTTTATAATAATATTTGAATTTCATAACAATTTATTATTTTATATTAAATATTAAAACAAATTGTTTCGTTACTATTAGTCATAAATAATTTGCAAAAGTATTAACTAACAATAAAACTGTTTATTATAACTAGATGAGGTCAGTCTGGGTAAAGTCATCTTAATACGTCTCTTATGTAATTAAAGTTATTGAAGGCAATATTTCATAATTTAAATTGATGAATACATTAATTTGGTTAATATTTTATATTAAATATTACACAAAGTAAGTTAACATTTTAAAAATGAAGACAATTAATGATATGGCAAGAATAATGTTAATATTACCTTAATTAATTGTTTAGTAATTTATGCATTATTTTATTATTTTTAATAACAATAATATTTTATTTTATCTGTATTATTTACTTAGCTTTATAAAGTATAAATTTTATTTTATAATAATTGGAATATGGAAGCTATAGTTTCAATTAATTAATTAATTAATCTACATTATCAAACTTTAAATAAATAATTTATATCTTAAAAGTAGATTATATTTTTACTGATATCTTAGATTATACGTAACTATTTCAATATTTTAAAGGCCTTTAAACTCTAAATATAAAGGTTATATTTATTTTCTTTATCAATGTATCGATAAAGAAGAGTTAGGTATATTAATATTTTATATTATTTAATTAAAAAAAATCTATATATTTTGTTACTCTTTAATATAAAAAATTTGATGTAGAGAAGACTGATTAAATAATCATCTTGTAGATATAGAAAAGAAAATATGAATAAATTAATTGGTTAATTTTTTGGTTACTTTAAAATCTCTTATTCTAGTAATAAGAAGAATGTTCTTAAAACAGTTATTTGAAAGGTTTAGTTTTAAAAAAGGTTTTAAAAAGTCTTAATAAAGATAGTTTTGTTATATAATAGATTATTTATTTATAGTTATCTATTGAAATATTTAGAAAGATGTACAATTGATAAGGATAGTTCAAAGTTATGAGAAAAAGATATCATTAATAAACCTAGTATGTTTGGAAATGTTTGCAAAAATGCAAGTTGTGTAAGAATCAAAAGCAATATATAATTATTTACTTAGGAAATGGATATATAACATTTTAGTATATGCATTTAGCAAGCATATATTACAATTTTTATAATATTAATAAGTGCAATAAATCTATTTATAGTATTTTACCATTAAAATTTTACAGTTATAAATCTTTATGCATAATTATCAAAATAATATAAGTAGAAAGTATCCATTCGTGTAATTAGAAATTTGGTTTAATCATCCTATGATTTTTCTTCAATTAAATGTACAGGAATAACATGAAATTATCAATAAAATAACATTTATGAATTGTCATCTATTAATGTACAACTTACTAGTTTTAAATTTAAAGGTGTATTTCTTGTTTAATATTACACATCTTTTAAAAGATAAACTTTGACTGTCTTAGGTATGATTATCTATGCTCTTTGTAGATTATATTTTTTTTTTGAGAAAATGTATTTTTTATATTAATTTTAAGCATTAACTTTAAATAAATAAATTTATCTAAAAGAAGTCAATATATTACACTTTTGAAAATACTATAATGCGGTTTGCACAAATTGATGCATACCTGTATTAATGATTATTATTGAAAGAATAATGTAAGGTGTACAAAACAATAATTATAAAACCGAGAATTTTCTATATACATAGATGAATCTGACATCTGCATTATTGGAGCCTCAGTAATATTCAAATATTTTTAAAATAAAATTTTCTTTGCCAAAATAAAATGATTAATATTTTTTAATTATAATAAAAAATTATTAAATATTGGATTTACCAAAAATTAATAATTTTATGATTACACATTTTATAAATCAAGATAATTATTCATATTAATAACATTTCACAAAAATATACGAACAAAAAAAATTGTAATAATTTGTAGTGCATTGGTAAATTGGTAAACATCATATTGGTAAACACCATACTAAGCATTCTTGTACTATTTCAATTATGAAAGCATCAATTTTTCTTACCCTAGGTAAAAAGCTAGTCTATACATAACATAAGCAGTCATAAGTAATTTTCTTATGTCTTTCACTTTATTGAAGTAATGATAATTTATTGTAAATTATTTTATATCAAAAAGCAATATTAAAACAAACACTAAATAACTTGAAATATTGATTGAATTGAAAAGAAGAAAACAGAATTAGAAATACCCTAGATGGGCACAGTTTTAAAAATTCTATCAAAGTAAAGAGTTTGGCTAACAAGTGCCAGTTTGTAATCTTCAAAAAGTAGAAAAATTTTAATTTCTATGCGTTGCTTTTCCATTAAAGTAAAGATCTGTGATCTCCAAAATTTCTGTATACACAAAAGCTGTGAATTTTTTAAAGGAAACCAGTATATTATAAAAAAAGCAACTTCATTCAGAAAAGGGTTCAAAGCAGTTTGCCTTTCTCTTCACTCTCAACAGGGTTAATTAATATTATTTTGCTGAAGAACTATTGACATATTTCTAAATGAATGCATTTGAACTTTCTACATTTCAAATTTTTCGGCTTAGTGAACTCATTAATTCCATAGACCCTCAGAAACTAAGCAACGAACAAATATTAGGATTTTTATGAAACGAAAATAGTAGATTCATTGAATATCTGATACTGAATGAACGACTCGTTGTTATGTCTCTGAGACAAGGTAGAATTATAAGAGCTCAATAATTCATATGATAGATAGGGCTTTGGTAACAGTTGGGAGCAATAGATTTTCAATTGCTTAATCTAAATAATTAGAGCAATAAATAAGTTAACGCTATCGCGATATCCTTTGGAGTCGCTACGTTAGTGAATGGAAGGTGTTTATAAGAGATCGACATACTTACATCACTGCTTGTTCGAGGTCTTTTACGACTTTAAAATAATTTATCTTTTCAAATACATAACCTTTTAATTTGACTTTTAAATAGTTTTATAAAAGAAAAAAATTTTTATTGTAAAACATAGTTTTACATAATTTTAGTAATTATAAAATTATATGATAGAATATATCAATATTTAGAAAATTTAGAATTTGAAGTTATATAATTTTCAGGAATTTATGTTGTGCAAATCAGAAGAATTTGATCCTCGTCGTTGTATCAATGAAGGCAAAATAGTCACTGCCTGCACTCTTGATTTTTTTAAACAAATTAAGAAGCATTGCAGAGAAGAGTTCAATCAATATTCTAATTGCATTGATAAATCAAGTGGGAATTCTTCTTTTTTTCCGTAAGTATTTAAAATATATTTATTCTCTAAAATAAATCTTATAAATAACTGTAATTAATCATGGAAATATATTTAAAAATATGTAAGTATGAAAATATTAATTTTTATTTTATCTTTTAGTATTTATATTATTTATTAGAATAGTAACTTAATGTTCGCTGTAGATATAATTCTTGACGCATAGATTTCATGAATAAATTTACCTCCGACATTAGTCAAAAGAATGTCATTACTATATTTCGCATTGCAATTAGAATAATGGTGCTTTTCTATAAATCCTTAATGATATAAACGTGAGTCCCTTTAAAAAGAAAATCCACTATAATTAAGGAAGTACGATGTATACAATGATTATAAATTTGATCTTTCAATAACAAATGTGAGAAGATTCAACACCTAAATCTGGTTTACGATCTTTTTAAGTACGATCAAAATTTCTACTATCGTTAATTGCCTATCTGCATGTGATTGTCATCCTATCATCTATTTGTAGTCGATGGAAGCAATGATTTAAAAAGTCGAGAAAATTTACATTTATTCTTTATTTATTGACATTTATTTTTTACTTATTCATACTTATTTAGATATTTAAAACGATAATGCTGTAATATTTAATATATAAAAATTGATTTTATCTTTTCTGAAAATTAACGTTTTAATCTATTATTTCCAAAATAAGATAGTAACTACATTTTAAGCAGAAAGTGAAAACGCAAAAACTGCAAAATTCCGTCAGAAAATTTGAAATCGTGCTATTTTTAGAGTCTGCTTGAAAATCTCGTTATGCGGTAGACGAATTTTCGACAGCGACGAACTGGTTTACATTATGCCATAGTTAAGTCGGGATAGTTAATTTCGTCATCTTTCTGAGATAAATTCACTCATCTGCTTCTATAAGACAAAAATGCAAATATTAATTTATTACATAAAATTACGATTGCGATGGGTAAAGGAACAGCTCAAAATATCAAGCAAAAATGCCTACGTATCAATTAAGTAATACTTAATTCCTTACTATTAAGATTTGTTAACATAAATTATGTAAAAATGTATTTGAAGTAAACCTAAGGGTAACCAAATACATTAGAGATGCTTTCATCAAATTATACAATTAATTTGAAATGCATCTTGAAAATTTTAAAATATATCTACGTATGCTATTTTCTTTTAAGCCAGTTCATTCAGATCTTTTTAGTAAATAAAGTATCATATCGTATCAAAAGTTCAACAGAAATAAAATATGTAAAAAAAGATAAAAATAATTATAAAAATATTCTTAATTTACATACTATGAACTCAACGATGGCATTTTAAGTACATCTGTAAAAACATAAAGGTGTAAAAATAAATTTCTCTACTGTTTTCACTGATGTTTCAAATCCTCAATATACAGTTAAATTTCAAATGGCAAGTACGAGGGTCTTAAAATTCAAATTCAATTTGTAATAATATGCTTGATTACATATATTTTTTTTTAAATATTGTAGGAAATTCATATTTATGAAATAAATATTAAAAGTGCTTTAATAATTGTATATTTTTGTGATGAACAAGCAAATTACTTCTCATTTAATTGGTCTCATTCTTTTCTATCTGCTTCTAGTTTTTATTAGATGTGCGTTTGTGAATGTAAAAATGAAAAATGTAGGATAACTTGAACTAAATAATAAATTTTATTTTTATAAATGTAAAAAAATCTATTGATACATTTGAAAAAAAAATGTAAAAAATATTTAATTTCTATTTATTTGTTTTATCATTTATTTTTTTATTGTTTATTTCTATTTAAATCTATTAATAAAAATAAAATAAATTGATTAAATAAGCATTTATATTGTATAACAATGATAAAATACTGATTACTTACAAGCAATTTTATTAGCGTTTGAAGTGTTTACATTTTCTGTAAGTAATTCATTGAAATAAAATTTTAAAACGTATACTATTGGTTTCATATATTTAATAATCAGTTTAATATTTTTTATTTAATTTTTTAGTTTACTCCTAGTTAATACGTATAAATCATATATTATTACATTTAGGTACTTAGGCATATTAGATATTTAGATCTATGTGAAAAGTAATACAAGTTGAGCTTAATGAAAACAGAACACTGGAAACTGCAGCTATTTTTGTGAAGTTCAATTTAGATATCACGAATATACGAGTAATCCCGTCTTTATTCTTTTACGGACGAATTTCTATTGGCGATACTCTTAAAGCCGTATTGTGCTATGTTGATTTATAACTATCTTTTATCGTAACTACGTATTTTTGGTTTCTTTTCTTATCAAAAGTCATTATATTTTATAAATATAATTTTTAATTATATTCAACGATTTTCTAATTTAATTGTTTAATTTTTAAAATTATGTTTGCATTGTACATATATATATAATAAATAAAAAACTTTCATTTGTTTTCTAATTATTATACCGTAATATTAGATTTTCTCTTTATTTACTATGTGACCTTAAATGATTTTATTAAAATTTTATAAAGATTGAAATGATTTAAATAAAGTTGTACATGAATTGATAGATGCTATGATATTTTATGTTTGGTGTTCTAATTTTTTATTAATAATTAGTATTTTAAGCTAATTCTTCCCAAAATAGTCTGATTTATCGAACTCGTGATCATTTTTCATAATTTTATAAATGTCAATATTACTAATTTCGTTTATAAGACTATCTGTATTAGAACTGCAAAAGTTTGTCTTAACAATGTAAGATTATTATTTTTATTAGTAAGATTATTCTGCTCCACAACGTTTACTCCATTTGTTCATAGATTTAACATGTTTATACCATATGCAGCATTATTAAAAAGCTTATAAGCATTTCCTCAAATTTATTTTTTGTATTTTTTGATATAATCTAATCACGATTACTTTAGTGTAAAATTAAATAAAGTGCTTTGTTGTATAAAGTTCTCATCAATTTCTGTTCTTCATTTCATTAAATTTAAGTGTTCTACACAAAATCGTAGATCTTTTTGCTCGTCATGGATGTCTCTTACATTCTGTAGCTCTACTTGTAGAATATAGCATATTGAATTATTATATGGTACAATAAAAAGTCGTCATGGCCCCTATTTAAGCGTTATATAATGAAATTGGATGCAACTAGACAGTAGACAATGAGAAGAGGAGATCGTTTTCTTGCCTTCCTTGCAACTGTGACGGTATTCGTTCTCCCGATGGTTCTAGTCGGACAGGGATCGTTGTTGGAATTTATAAAAATAAAATGATTTTAAAATTTATTTCAAGTACATCTTTATTTCCGATAATCTAACGTTGCCACGAAAATAATTTAACACAAAAAATTTACAAATATATAACTAAAACCGGACCGCCCGGCGCAGTGTATAACTGCGTAAACTTAACCAAAGTTCTGCGCGATAGACAATAATAAAACAGTACGTGCTTACAAAAATTTAACCTAAATGTTTGCAAGGTAGATTTAACCTATATTTTTATAGAAAATTGCATCCTGATCCAGTTTCGGTTGGCAATTAATTGTGGCAGTATCGGTGGATCTAAGCGGTCACCATACGAATCGTAGTTAGAAAGTGGATGAGATGCGACTAAAATTATTACCTTGGATTGAACTCGGCATAGAGAAAACTGTCGCCGAGGGTTAGATGCAGTATGGTAAAAATTGTCACTGTAAGGTGGATTTGCTGCAACAAATGCATGAAGAATGGGCTTGGCGCAGCGAAATCTGTCGCCAATGATCGTGATAAAGCGCGGGGAAAACCATCACCAAGGGAAAAGAGTGGGCGTAGCCAAAACTATCACCCAGGACTGGAGAAGAGAAGTCATTTTTCAAGGTTGGATGGGAATTAAATGTCTACGAGTCGCGGTTATGCATCTTTATATTCTCGATAGGAGTGGGCTAGCACATGCCTTTTAGCACTCATCAGAAAGTAAGGATAGCTAAAAATTGTGGATGTTTAATACTATAAAACTCTCCAGCTTTCAAAATCATGTATTCTATTATTAGTAGAAATTTATTCTATAGCTCTTACTGAAGTAGGAGTGATAAAGGATCAGTAATAAATATCACAGGGTTTTGTTTACACTATACAACTAATTACTTCTTTAAGCGTTACGTATTGAATACAGAATGTTTATTAACATTGTAGACTTAAATTTCTTATGAAATTTAAAAAAAAGGTAAAGCCATATAATAAAATTCGCTCAAATTATCTTTTCAGAGGTGACAAAAATTATTTAAAATAAAGTTATTAATTAAAAAATGAACGTTCACGATGAAGTTATTAATTAAAAAATGAACATTCACAATGAAGTTATTAATTAAAAAATGAATATTTACAATGAAGTTATCAATTAAAAAATGAATATTCACAATAAAGTTACACAATAAATTACAGTAACTAAGCAACATTTTGCAAGCAAAACAATTTTAACTTATTCCTTACAAAACTTATGTCACTTGTTCTTTTAAACTCGTAAACTTTTACAGATACGTATTCTCTAAGTAAGATGTTGCCTAGCACTCTTTTTCTCTTTCGCTTTCATACATTTGCTATATACAGTGATGCTTTGCTGTCACTCTCGCACGCTTGCTGAATACTCTTGTCTATTTTTTTTCTTTATCTCTCTTGCTCTCATACACTCGTTACAATTTAATTACGCTTTCTCCTTACTGTGCGTTGCACTGCTCTATTTTGCTCACGAACGTTACTCCATACGACGCTATTGGGTTTTTCTCTCTTTCTTTGTCTGACATCGAATTTCATAACTAGTTACAAGTTTTTTCACTATCTCTCTATACTACTCATTTCTTTTAACTCTTGCTAGTATTGAAGATCCCTTAGGTGCTATATTTCTTATGTTCATAAAAATACTGAATTCGGTTGCGTAAATGTATATGGAAAAGCTTAAAAAATAATAATTACAATTAATAAAATAATCATAAACAAAATATGTTCAAATATTGTTTAATATTAATTTATCCAAATTTTTGTGTATATATATATATATATATATATATATATATATATATATATATATATATATAATTTACTTAAATAGTTTCAATGTTTCCATTTCTATTAAATTATTACTCTGAAAAATATAAAATATAAAAAATTAATAATATAATCTAACTAATGAACTAATCTAAACTAATTATTACTAAACTAATAGTATTAATCTAACTAAGAAAAGTAAATAATGCATCTAACTAATATTAACATAAGCGAATACTGTTAATAATTATATTTTAAATTTTCAAAAATTCTCAATTTCACATAAATGGAAAGTATTATATATGACTAGTGGATCGATGGTTACACATTTTTGTATAATTGTAAAGAATAAGAACTGGTCGTTAAAGAAAATTTCAGTAAAGCTCGTTGAATTTAAGGAGGTTATCTGCTTATGTCAACAACTGCAAAAAGAAATAAACTTACTCAGAGTTTTGTGCTTGAAACTATTGAGGAACGAAGCTGATTTTAGCTGAATTTTAAAGGTCCGAAGTGGGTTAAAGCTCAATGTAAAAGATTCAATGAAGATTGTAAGTTCGCATTTTAAATGAATCAGAACCTGCATAGCTTATCTACTGATGAAGCTCTTGTCGATTTGCATGTAACTGTAATATAGTCGAAGATCACGAATCTCATTACTACCTGGTCGATAAATGGATTTTTTTTACTTTTACTTAATAATAACTCTGTCAGTAAAGGCAAAGCATGGATTCTTAGTTCTTGATTAAGAACTTTTGAAGCGTGTTTGAGAGCGCGATGAGAATAATGCTTTTACGGCTTATCAAAGATTCTTGCTCTATTACTTGATTTAAAATAATAAATTCGGCAACAGAATCAATAAAAATTAATATTTTATTTTACACATGTGAAAGCATGCGTATTGTTATATATTTTTTCTGAAAATTTTTCGTTGACAGTCTCTCTAACTGCATACTTCATTATTTTTGAATACTAATTTTTGAATGGATTTCAAAGTTAGAGTACTTTTATAATGATTTCATTGATTTGGTAATTGTTTATCGAGTAATTTGATTATCACATTAAATGAAATATTAAACTGAAAAAAACTTTTTATTGGTAATTTAGAGTTGGAAGTAAAAGATTCGGATACTGTATGTTGTATTATATTTAACATAATAATGCATTTAAAGTTTATCAAAATTAAATAAAATCCAGTTTCTGAATTGATTTTAAATGTTTTTAATAATTACAATTTTGTTTAAGTAGTATAAATGTACTATATATAATAAAAATATATTTGGGATTAAATAGAATTATAAATAAACTTTTTTAATTTAAAGAAGTGTTTTCAATATTTTATAAAGAGATAAATCACTTATTTTATAAGGTACAATCTGATGTATAAATGGTTAGTATTTTTGTTAATTTTACTTATTGAAGTAATGGTTAACATTAAATGGATAACTTATTATATTTATTAATAAGTCAACTACTGTTTAATTTACCTTTCAATTTTTGTTAAACTGTAAAAAAGTTATTCCTTTGAATTCTCTATTTTAAAAAACAGAGAAAAAGCAAGTTGATAAGATTCTATATAGTATAACATTATTATATAGAAATCCACATAAAAATTTATTTACAAAAAGGCAAAATATTTTAATACTACTAAATGAATATATAAAAAGTTATTTAAAATACTTTGAAAACTAATGACATAAATTATATGTTACTAAATAAAGCTAAAAGTAGATAGAGATATTGTTAAGACTTGCAATTCTAATTATAAAGTTAAATAATTAATATTGATTAGTAATTTTATATATTTTTTATATATATTACAATACATTACGCAACAATATTAATTTATTATTTTTATTCCAGATGTCGTAAAACCGAAAGCGTGTTTAGTAAATGTGTTCTAGATAATCTTGGAATTGAGAGAGAGTCATTTGGATATTTTTGTAAAGTTCGAGTACATGATACATCAAGACCAAAACCAAAACTTAATATTTTAGATTATCCTGATGCTGCTGTTCCAATACCTGAAGAACCATTTTTACCAGCTAAATACAATATGATACATGAATGGGCTAATTAAATTAATACAAATTTAGCATGTGTATACATTTTTTGAAATAAAATATTAAAAAATAATATATTTATGAAATTATTTGTGATATAGAAAAATTCTTTTACATTTACAAATTTGCGAAAGTTTCACATTCATTTTATATTATTTACTAAAGATTATGGTATGTACAGTCTTTTACTTACAACTTTTATTATCTTACGTAATTTAAAAATTAAAATGTAGCGAAGAAATTTCCACGCAATTTGAGGGACTTTATGTTTCTATAGGGTGTGAGAATGTGACCTATCCCTGAAATTTTAAGCTTCTTAAACTGGCACAAATGCTTGAGTGTAACAATCATGTCTTAAAAATTCTACCTAAAGCAATGGAACTGAATATTTTTGTCGTTATTGTTATATATTGTGAAACGAACTAATAGTTAAGACCAACAATCAATGCGAGAGAAACCTGACATACAATTCTTTTTAATGAAACTTGCTAAAAGAAGTATAAATAAAGTATACAGGTAAGGAAAAATTAATTACCTTAATCCTTGGTTAAGATAACAAATACGTCTTAACAATTAAAGGCATAAGTTTTGACAAAGCAATGATAAAGTTGAAAGAGGGTCGGTTAAAATTCAGAAAATAAAATAAAGGAGTTATTTATAAATTAGATATTAGATGAAAATTTATTCGATTAATTTCGTTTTAAGGTAATTTTAAGATATATTAGTTTAATTTAAAATAAAACTTATGTATATTCAACTAAATTAAAAGCTTTCAATAAATTAATTTCATCTTATTCAATTATTTACAAAATATAATGGGTAAACTTTAAACGCAATTGCAGGTTAAATAAAAGTAATTTTATTTATTTATACTATTTCTTATCAATTCGAAAATAACCAAATAAATATTCTTAGTTTTTTTAGAAGATTATGATACGCAATTTATCTGGAAAGGTAATATAAATTATTAAATTTTATGAAGTACTAAGTTCATAGCTGGTCAGTACTTTTGACATAAAAATATTGATTTTTCAATTTTGTTAAACTTATTAAAAGGATTAATCATCATTTTGTAAGCTGAATTGTAATAAAAGTTTAGATCATTTATTTAAAAATTGATATTTATGATTATAATCAATGACGGGGAATTTGAATTCTCGATAACAATTATTTATCTTATAACGAAATTATTTCAGACGTATTTAATAAAAGAATTTGTAAAATCATCTGCCAGTAAGATATCTATTCTGAAATATACGATAATATAAAAAAGTCTGACTCCATTTACGTTTATATTATTAATGCATCATTATTAGCTTCTAGCTTATAATTAATCAAAAGTGTCGTACACTTTTTACTATTTGTATCATTGGATAGTTTTCGGTGATTCAAACTAATTCTCATTTATTCTTGTCATTACGAATTATTACTGAAGACTCGCTGAATAAGAAAAGGAAGCTTTCCTTATGATGGATTTATGATTATGATTTCATTTACGATGCGTCATTTCATTAACAGCTCTGTAATTTATTCCATCTCTTTAACACTGCTGCCTTTTTACGAGTGTAAGGAAAAACATACAAGTCTATTATGTGATTATGTGTTTATAGGTTTTCGTGGTCTCTAAAATTTCTCTATAACATCCGACCAGCCTGTTTTTTGTAAATTTAAATATTTAGTTTTCGTGGAATAAATTCAAAATACATTTTATTTTAGAAGGGAGTTTTAGTTTAGAAGATGTCTGTCATCTAATTACGATTCTTTTGTGTGAACAAAATCTAATTAGTCAAGTACGGCGCCGTCTTTCTAACGAATGTTACACTCTTAAAGATAATTTGTTTCAATTGACGTATATTGTAACTTGTTAGTGATTTATATTACATGTTTCATTTATCTATGATTTATAGTTATATGACAAAATATTGCATAATTGTTATCTAGATAATATCCTTAAATATTATAAAATTTTGTTTCTTTAAAATTGCTCAAAGAAAAATTTATTAATTATTTATTTTACTTATACCAAACTATAAGTATGGGTCCACGAATATGTAAATGTATAAACGTGCATAGAAACTATACATGCTCTTCGAAGAAAGAAATGCGGCAAAGCTTCAAAAAATTAAAAACCTTTCTGTGATACTATTTACAAATACATGTATTCGTAAATGTATCTATGTAAATACATGTATCCCTTGCTAATGACAAGTAAAATAAAGTAGGCGTTCAGAATAATTCAGTATAATAATAACAGTTCTTTACGCGAATGTAATTTTTATTCTAAATATGCAACAAATATAATGAAGTGTATAATATAAGAAATAGGAAGGCAGTGTATTTATTTTAGTATAATAAATGTTTGATGATTAGCATCGTCACTGCCTTCATCAGCATACAAAAGATACTACAACTACCAGTTTCTTAACATTACACACGATATTAGAATGCCATTAGCCTCTTCGGAAATTATTCATGCACTGTTTTACGCAATAAGAAATTACAAAGTAATGTGTTTAATTATATCAATGGAAAAAATGTTTAGATATTCTCAGTTTTTAAGAAGATTATAATACCAGATAACAATATTTCTGGATTTATATTTGCACTTTGATTTTTTGACATTAATTTTTTATAATCTAGATCTGACACATTGAAAATTGAACATAATTTGATATGAATTGTTCAGTTTCAGTTTCATCTGCAGATTAAGATTTGTATTCGATTTATTATTAATAATAACAAATATCTTAGAATATTATGAATTTTTTTGACAAAAAGTATTAGGTTGGAATAGGAGTAACTTTTTAACGTTCTAAATTATTGAAAACAAAGTATAATGTAATGTGATTCAAACAAAATGTGTAACAATTTTTATGGTAACAAAATCGTAATAAAAATTAATGAAGGTATTATATAATACCATTTATATAATATTTTACAGTAATTTGTTGCGCGTGTTTTAAATGTCTTTGCTAACTGATCTTTAAAGAACAAATACGTTATACGTACCGAATTAGGTTGCGACGAATAACTTCGTTACAAGAGGAAAACACTGCCGTGGAATCAGGGCTGGAAGGATCGCCAGGAATAGGTCCCAACTCCAACGCTCGAGGAGTTAAGGTGCGTGTGTGTGTATGGATGAGAAAGCGTGCGTACGGCACATCGGTGTCCGTAGAGGGAAAGCATGAGAGAGAGAGAGAGAGAAGGCGTGCGAGCATGTGAGTAAGAGTAAGAGGGCGTACGGCACAGCGGTGGCCGTAGGATGAAAGAAGGAGAGAGAGGGAGAGCGTGTGAGTGGAAGTGAGAGGACGTGCGGCGCAACGTCGGCCGTAGGATGAAAGAAAGAGAGAGTATGCAAACACGGGAGTAAGAGTGGGAAAGCGTGCGAACGGCAAAGCATCGGTCGTAGAGTGGAAGAATGAATGAGTGCTCGTGTAGTGGAAGTAGGCGGCCTGAGAGGGAGAGATGACTGAATGGGTTAAAGAATGTATGGGGCCGTAGAGGGGAGCCTTGGCTATGCGTTTAGCCCTGGTTATGCCAACGCAGAGTTATACGCGAACAAGCGCGACGCGCCCGCAATGCCACCGTCGCTATTTCCCTACCACCGGCCTGGCTCGCGATCGTCAGGAGAGCGGCTAGGCGGCGCGGCCACTCCGCGAGACCCGCGAGTATGAACACGTGAGGGGAAACGTCCAAGAAAGATATAAAAAGGTAGTACTCACGTGAAATCGAGAGACGGGGGTGGAGTTCGGGAAGCGCAGGTTTCCCGATCGAGCAACTTTTGGCGCACGATCCCTAGGAGCGACTTTTGGCGCATCGGTGAACTTCAATAGGGGGAGCTCGGGGAGCAAAGGCTTCCCGATCGAGCGACTTTTGGCGCACTAGGGGCTCCAGGAGGTACGACTCCTGTCGTACCTCCCGGGTATAGGATTAGGGCCGCGATCGCGTGCGCGGAATCACAGCCGTCGGGCTGGACTCTTCCCCGATATGTTGCGCCGCGTTAGCAATTAAGACCTCGCCGTAGCGGATGTACGGAATTGGCGCACAGTCTAGTATGTAAGTTCTCGTCGCGGAAATGTATGTAATCCGCCGTAATTAGTTTTAAGTTTTATAATTACGACGTACCGACCGTTGCGATCTCGCCGTATCGTATGTGTGGGAATGTCGTACAATCAAACCATTATTCTTCGGCTATAAGTGTAAGATTTATCGCACAACGGATATTTGTAAAAAAAAGAAGAAAAGAGAAAAAAAAACAAAACACCACGTTTAGTATGTAAGAAAATATCATGTATTAAGGATACTTTTATAAGCGGTGAGCGCACCGCAAAAATTAAACTACAGTGTAATTTTAGTTAAATAAAAATAATTATAAGTGTAGATTGAGCAGAGAGAACGTTTTTGTTCATTTCGTCCCGGTCTCTCCGCGCCACCTCCTCCCACCACGAACCTGCTCCGACCTTGAGCTCTCCGGGACGGGACAGACAGAGAGCACGGAGAACCGAGTCACCACCACCAGCAGAAGGATGAGGGAATAGGAACGAAAAACACACCAGAATTTAAACACGTCGAACGTCGCACGACAGTTCGAAAGGACACGTGTTGGGGACGGGTCGACGTGTCACAAGGTATTTCAAGAATTAAAACTATTAAAGCTTTATAATTTCTCATAAAAATTTTTGTAAAAGCCCATTCAATGCACCCATCTTTTTAATTATGCTATGTGAATGCGAATATAAAAGTGTGATAAAAGAACGGATGAATAAGTTGTGTGAGCAGCGGTGTACAAGTGCACAAGTGTGCGAGAGCGTGGAGTGTACAGAAATACCTAATTGATTATGAAAGATAATGAGAGGGGGCAGGCAATACATCAATTCTTTCGTTCAGGTTTGTGTCACCTAAGAACATACACAATTTTCTTTCTACTTGCACATTAAAATCCTTGTTATTTTAAATAGTATTCTTTTGCATATTATGTTTGAATACTACTTTCACGTATTATTTTAAAGAGTATTGGCTTAAGTTACTTGTTTAAATTACGAAATCTTACTCATTGTTTTAATTAATATTAGTTTCATTACTTTGTTTGTTTTATATTTTATAGTTTTTATATATTAGTTTCGTTCAAAATGTAATAAATTTAAATTTTCAACAAAGAGATACAGCTTACAGACATCAGCTAAAAAGAGTGCTACGGTAGCTTCTTATATTACTATTTTAAATTGGAAAGCAAAAACGTAGCGTAAAATTAACAGTCGTACTGGTTCATGTAGAAAGTATAAAATCTTGTTTTTGACAAAGTAATTTTATATTTTTATTTAATATACCGGAAAATTCAACAACTTCAAGTATTTTATTTAATAGTTGTTATAAAAGTGAATATGTAAAACATTTCAAATTTTCAGTAATTGTTAAGTTTTATTTATTCAACTGTTTTTAATAATAATAATAATAATCTGACTGTATTATAATAACTTAAACTGTATGTATAATAACCATACAAATTGATAAATTAATATTAGTTTCTTACATGTGCATTGTAAGCTTTCTAAAAAATTACTTAAATTATTATATTCTTTTTACTAAACGATATTTAATCATTTATTATAACTTCGTATTTATTTATTTGTAGACAAACATGATTTATAATATTTTTTTTCCTCAAAGTTTCATATTTGTGTTTAATATATATGTTAAATTGCTTGGACGTTGCAGTATACTGCAACGTCCCCGTAAAATTTCAACTACAAGATGAAGAATTAATGTAGCGACTTATGAAATTTCTTTACGACATCGCGACATAAACGTATTTGATATAATAATAATAGAAATGAGAATCCGAAATCACCTTCAATCACTAAATCAAAATAAGACGCGCAAAAATACTATTGCGTTGTAGATCAAGAACTGTATTATGCTCATTTACATAAAAACCTAAATATCAAGCGATCGTAAAACATTCTTTCATGTACATATTTTCTTATCTAGAGAAAGGAGGTCGACACATGCAAGTAATAAAAGAATCTTTAATTGATTTCAACAAGTTTTATGACAAGTGTGATATTAATATATATATAATTAATGTGTTTCATGGAAAACACAATATGAGAACTATATAACTGACACGTGTAGAACCTTCAATCTATAAATAACTATTATAACTTCTAAAATTGCGGTCAGCACATTCTTATGGTAATATCAGTATTGTATAAAGACATAATATGTAACGACCGAAAGCAAAGATTCTTGAAGTAATCAAATACCATAGGAAAAATATTAGTATTGTAAGAAACGACACGTATAAACGATTTCCATAACCTTTAACTTATTTTTTGAATTACACGAACTCATAATATAAAACGAGACTTAGCACCGAATGTTAATAACTTTACTATCTTAAGCAAATATTCAAGATTTAAATAAAACCTGCGACTCGTGAAACCATAATTAACTACTATAAGTGAAACTGACATATAATACATAACATTGTACACTATCAGTTCATGGCAAAACAAATCATAAACCTTTGAATTTGATAATTTATAAGACTAAAAACTTGTATCAACTTCCTAGAAGAAAGAAAATAAAGCCACAAGCGAATATCACATGTCAAAATATGATAATCACTCGAGAAAAAATCAAAATGAAGACAGCAATCACCTCGAACATATATAAATCAGAAGCAATTAACGAAATATTTACAGTATATACAGTTCACAAAGTCGATTAGAGATTGGTCATTTACACACGGCCCGTGATATTTGCGAGAATGGATTTTGTACCGTTTGACTTATAATATTTTTGTATCTGAATTTGATAAAAGCCGCTTTAATAACAAATATTTAATTAAATCCAAACTGAAATTTAATCATTAAAACCTATTAAATTCGAATTCTTCTGAGTTCAAATTCACAATATCAGAAAATAACAAGGTTCCTGTCGAGACCTATTCAAGGAAGCAAAAAGCTGAGACACACTTCAGGCTTTTCGGGACACTGATTTAATATCCCGAAGTGGTGACAGCAGTTGTCAGGACGATCAAAGGATCGGCTTCATGCATAGGCTAAGAGTTAAGTAAAATTTTTTTTTTTTATCAAATAGATTTATATACATATTTTGAGAGTATGAATCATCTGTTATTTGTAGATGTATCCTTTGTTATTTTCCTTATTACTATTTATATTTACCTTATTACTTATTTATATCCTTATTACTCAGCCTTATATTGTCGAACATGTGTTTGGATAATGGATTGTTCAAAGAGAACTGCGGAGCATGCGTCCCTTTTTTGGTGTTCTGAGACCACCTTGCGTGGTGAAAACCATTCAGATTTGTCTTGGACAAATCGCGTAATGAATGAATAGTACTTTCTGTGTCGACGTTTTCGTTTGTAAATTTTAAATAACTTCACTTTTTTCACTATCGATTGCACTATGAAAATCGTGATCGACCGATTTACCGTGATAGTAAAAAATAAATAAAAAAATAAAAATGAATATTATTATTCATTTATAGGTACTAGATTTTTGAAACAAAAGTACATTATAATACTTTTTTTAAGAGCAACTGAATTTTACTAGCACGAGCTTTCGTTTTCTGCTAGAGTATATTGTGACATCTCTGTAAATTTTCAACTTTAAAACAAAGACTTAAACTAGCGAGTATGAAACTTCCTTACTATGTCACCAATGACATAAGATATATTTAACATAATAAATTTAGAGTATAGAACCTGAAATCGCCTTCAGTAACCAATCCTTAATAAGAAACAGGAAATAATGACGCACGCGCACATAAAATATTGCGTCGTAGATCAAAAAGCTGTATTATAAGCATTTAACTAAAAACTAAAAATAAATGATCATAAATTTTATTTCATATAGAAGAAGAAGGTTGACACATAAAGGTAATAAATAGAAAACTTCATCTTGTCTTAACAAATTTAAATTAATACGTAAAATCAACGTAGTACTAGCATTATCAAGTCGACACGTGTCAAACCTCCTTTCTAAAAATAACCATTATAACTCTCAAAAGAATTACGCCAGCATATTCTTGTATGAATAAAGCCATAAAATTTTTATAACTCAAAGTGAGAATTCGTAAACGCATTCGCACGTGTAAACAACATAAAATTATATAAAATCAATATTATAAAAAGCGACGCGTGTGAACGATCACGACTTCCAAAACTGTATGACGTCTCAATAATTTCTTACGTACTAATTTTTATTTGTTCAATCCACTCTTTTCGATTTTATTTATTCTAGATGGTCGAAGGCTGGTGTGTCTTATATAAGGTGTATTCCGTTGGTCTCGTTTGATTATTGGTTAGTAAAAAGATTTTTACTTAGCTGATCGTTGATTTTGAAGTTTGAAGAGCAGTGTGGGTTGTAGAAATCATATCCTTTAGTTGTCTGAGGCTGTCGTTGTCACAACTTCAGGAATTTTATTGTTAGGATCCTGAAGAACCCCTCGATGTTGATAATGATCTAGGAAATGTCTTTATAGTTTATTATTTTAATTAGGATTCGAACTTTAAGAAAGTATTGAATAGAACACAAATTTGACTAATATATAAATTATTAATTAAGAAAATAAAATGGCGTTAGAAAATAGTTCTTTTATAATTCAAACGAAATTAATTCGTTCTCGCGCAAAGACGCGAGTCGCATATAAAGTGATATAATCTGATACTCAAATATTAGAATATGGTCCCACTCATGCTAGGTTTTTATATTCTTAGCATAGTTGCTGTCTTACAACTTTTTGGTTCTGCGATCGTAATTTTGTTTTCTTTTCGTGATATCTGATGACATTTTATTTCTTGCAGGATGATTACATGGATTTTTCTGATTACATAGTTTGATTCAAGATTTGTACAATGGTTCGTATTTTGAAACTATCGTGTGTTCGCTTTAGATCATAAAGTTACAATTATTATGTTCCTTATTACATGATTTCTTTTATATACTTTTAATATACTTTTAGCGATTTCACACGTGGTCTGTCTTACAATCTTTTTTTCATATATTTTGGAGGTCAAAGTCATTTACACGTGTCGATGTCTTACAGTATGGTTTTGTATAATTTATAGCATTTAGTTACTTCATTAGAATTCTCGATTTGAGTTATAAAATATTATAGTTTTGTTTTAATATGAATTTGCGCTGACGTAAGTATTTCGAATATTACAATGACTTATTTTAGAAAGAAGGCTTGACACATATCGATTTCACAATGTCGGTATTGTATTTCCGTGTTAATTCTTAGTATTGATATAAAATGTGTTGAAGATATTTTTTTACTACTTACTTGTGTTAACCTGCTTCCTTTACAAAAAATTTATGATCGCTTATTTTAGGTAAATGCTAAAAATCCAGCTTTTGATCTATTACGCGGTATCATAATTTCCTTATTTCTTATTACGTAATGGGTCTGGAAGCGATTTCTATTTCTATATTTCGTCTTCATTATGTCAGATAGGTTTTTATGTCATAATGTCATCATTGACGAGTTTCGTAACTTGTTAGTTTGAATCTTTGTTGTGAAGTTTAAAATTTATGGGGACGTTACACCTGGCTCGTCACATTAGACTTAATATACGAAAATTAGACTTAATATCAAATAAAAATGTAACTTTAAAATAATTTTACGACTCAAAGTGAACATACGACACTTTCAATTATAAAACGAAGCAAACACATATAGCATTGTACAATTCTAAAAAACAATTAACATATAAGACGTTAGTAGTAGTCCGTTTTCGCGAATATCGCTAGCGGCGTGTAATTTGACAATACTGTATAACTAAGAATGAGATATTGGTTTTTCTTAATTGTACAGAGTTTCGTTTGTATTTTTAGAATTGTACAATGATACGTATTGAGAGTATCGTATGTTTGTTTATTATTAAAATTATTCAGAGATTTTATATATATTTCGTAGAGTGGGCTCGTAAAACGAGTTGACACGAGTTTTGGAGGTTAAAGTCTTTTGCGTTTTACAATATTAGCTTTGATAATTTAGAGGTCGAAGTCATTTACACGTGTTACTTATGATATTAATTTTTTAAATTTATAGTTGTTTTAATGTGGTTTTAATTACATTCTGTGGCGTTTGATTTTTAAGAATTTTCGTTTTGGGTTATAAAAATATTATTAGTACGAATATTTGATGATGTAATTCTTTCGAAGTTTACAATGGTCACTTTTAAAAAAGAGGTTTGATACGTGTCGATTTCATCATGCTGGTATTGTATGAGAATTTGGTAATTCTACGTATTAATATTATGCTTCTTATTAAATTCATCGAAATTGGTTAAAGGTAAAAAAACGTTACACGTTTTAAAATGCGTTTCAACGTAACAAGCATACTTTGTTATTTATATTTTAGATTTCAATATTTTTAAAGAGTTGAAACTTTTATACTATAAGCTAAGTAAACTTTAAGTAAGAATTTTCTTAAAATTTATTCATTTATTTTGTTGCTACAGTATATAATACTGTATATGCCGCTATACATGATGTGACGATTATTTACTATATTCTATCTTATTCATGTATAAGGCCGAAGGCACGTGTGCTTTATAATAGATGTATTCTGTTAGTTCCGTTTGATTATTGATTATTAAAATAAAAGGTTTTTACTTAACTAGTCGCTGGATTGATGTTCAAAGGGCAGTGTGGGTAATGAATGGCTGTATCCTTGAATTGCTTGAAGAAGTCACTGTCACCACTCCAGAAATTTATAGACAGGGTCCTGAAGAGTGCCTCGATGAATATCGATGCGAATGCAAGAAACTCAGTTTATGTTTTGAAATTCGTATTATAATCGTTTTCTTTTTGATTATTTTCGCACAATTTTTTGGAATATGTTTTTAGAAGTTTCGCACGTAGCTTGTATTACAATAGCTTTGATTGATTACATATGTCTACGTGATTTCTTATAATATATTTTTAGAAGTTCCGCATATGGTTTGTTTTATAGTTTCTGTTTTATATTCTCAAAGGTCAAAATCATTTACATGTGTCGATATCTTACAGTTTGGGCTTTGTATATTTTTACGATGTTTTACTATTTCTTATTAATTCTCGTTTAGAATAAAAATGTTATAAGTTTGCGTTGACATAAGTGTTACGTCTAAGACGTAAATGCCCCTTTTAGGCCTATAAAGTTAAGTATACTAGCCTGGGATGGTCAAAGGTCCTATTTAACTCGGTGGTTATTTGATAATTTCTCAATGTTATTAGATTATCGATATTGATATTACTAGGATCTCATAAAGAAAAGGGATGCTAGCATAAATTCTCCATTACGCAACGTAGACTTTTATCACGCTTGTTAATATAGAGAAAAGGGAGTAGGAGTCCCATATCGCACCATAGACTTTCATCACGCCCGTTAATATGGAAAAAAGGAATAGGATGCTCATATCGTAGCGTAGATTTTCGTCACGCTCATTAATATGGAAAAAAGGTGTAGGATGCCCATATCGCAGCGTAGACTTTCGTCACGCTTGTTAATATGGAAAAAGGGAGCAGGATGCTCATATCGCAGCGTAAACTTTCGTCACGCCCGTTAATATGGAAAAAAGGAGTAGGATGCCGTCATATAGAATGGTATACGAAAGGGTTTCAGGATAAAGCGCCGGAAAAAGGGTAGGGTATCGAATCCCCCAAAAAAATATACTACATATTTTAATTTAAAAAAAAGGTATTTATTATTCACTTAATACAAGTTAGTAGGTCAGCTGCCAGGTACAAGATTTAAAGGTGAATTCTGTTTTGCATGGAGAAATGCGCTTTTTTTATGCAAAATTTAAAGCACAGGCGGTATAGGCAAAGAGGGGATTTTTATAGCTTTTCCCGGAAAAGTCTATACAGCTTGTATACAATTTTCATTTTTATTAATTTCTTAGCGTTTATATTTAATAAATTACTTGACTGCTTATAAAATTTGGTTCGTAGTCTCCTTTTCCATAATTTTACGGTTTTTAATTTATGAATTTATTAATATTTAACCTGTTTTTAGTGATATTAGTTAAATTAATAATAATTCGTGGTTACATTTAAATTTTCTTCGGATTTTGTAGTAGCTATTATTTTTGTTATATTGATTTTTACTAATTTTCATATTAGTATTATTATTATTATTCTTATTATTACTATTTTCTTTGTTTACTATTTCATTCTTTTTAATTTTATATAAAACGTTATTAATAATGAGTTTTTTATTTTTGTTAATATTTACTTATTTCAATTTTTATTTTCCTCCCCTTTTTTATATTTATATATAAATATAACAAAAATAATTAGTAAGAAATGATAATAATTGTCGCATTTAATTTAGCCTTATAATATTCCTTATATTTGCTTTAATAATAATTAGAAAAATTCCATGTTATTAACTATATTAACTATATTAGGTTTTTTTAATAATTATGTTATAGTAATTTATTATGGCTATAGTTTTACAATTTTATTTGTTTTTCTTTCTTTTTGATTATTAAAATTTTACATTAATTAATTATGTAATAAAAATTAAAATAATATATATGAAAAATACATTTCCTTTTTTTTTATGCAATTGTACAATCGCAGAATGTACATGTCTGCATGTGTGGACGTACAGCTTTTTGCAGATACAAATACGCATTGAGAAAAAAAATGTCGTTGTGTTTTTATGTATACGGCGTTCGGCTACTTGCGAGTGCAACCACTCAATACGTGTGTGTGAGTGTAGACTTCTGGCTGGTACAAAATAATGCAGGCAGAGTTATAAACATGTCATGGTTATGACTTTTCGCCCTGACATTCCAGGGCCTAGGTGTCGAATTTAGAATCTTTAAAATTTTCTTATTAGAGAGAGAGAGAGAGAAAGAAAAGGGAAAAATATTTCGTTTACGAAAAAAAAAATTTCTTTTTACTGTCGATAATTTCAGTGAGATGATATCGTAACATAAGCTTCTCAAATATTATGTTACGTCGTTTCATTAAAACTGTTGAAAGTAAGAAAGAAATTTTTTTTCTCGTCTCTCTCTCTCTCTTTCCAATAAGAAAAATTTTAAGGCATCTAAATTCGAGACCTAGGCCTAGAATGTTAGGGCAAAAGGTCATAACCATGACATGTTTATGACTGTACCTGCATTTTTTAAGCAGCCAGAAGCCTACACTCACACATGCGTATTGCGCGGTGCACTTGCAAATGGCCCAACGCCATATACATATACACACAACGACATCTTCCAAATTTAAATAATCAAAAAAGGAAGAAAAAGAAAATAAAATCGTAAAACTATAGTCATAATAAATTACTATATCATAATTAAAACAAACCTAATATAGTTAATATAGTTAATAACATGGAATTTTTCTAATTATTATTTAAGCAAATATAAGTAATATTATAAGACTAAATTAAATGCCACAATCATTATCATTATTCTCACTAATTATTTTTGTTATTTATAAATAAATTTAAAAAAGGGGAGCAAAATAAAAATCGAAATATATAACTAGTAACAAAAAAAACAAATATAAATAACGTTTTCTATACGATTAAAGGAATCTAATAGTAATAAATTCAAACAAAGAAAATAGAAATATCAATAATAATATTAGTAATATTAACATAGGAAATCTTAAAAATCAATATAACAAGAAAAATAGCTACTACAAAATCCGAAAAAATTTTAAATGTAACCACGAATTATTATTAATTTAAGTAATATCACTAACAGGTTAAATATTAATAAATTTATAAGTTAAAAACTGTACAATTATGGAAAAGGAGACTACGAACCAAATTTTATAAGCAGTTAAGTAATTATTTAAATATAAGCGCTAATAAATCAATAAAAATGAAAATTGATTAAAAGCTGTATAGACTTTTCCGGGAAAAGCCATAAAAATTCTCTCTTTGCCAATACCACTTGTACTTTAAATTTTGCATAAAAAGGGCACATTTCTCCATGGAAAATGAGTGCTCACATTCAAATCTTGTACCTGGCAACTAACCTACTGGCTTGCATTAAAGAACTTTGTATATATATAATTTGTATCAATACCTTTCTTTTAAAATATGTAGTTATTCTTTAAAGAGGAATTTGACCCCCTACTCTTTACCCGATTCCTTATCATAAATCCTTTCCTATATAACACTATAAACTTCTATCCATATTATCGGACTGGACAAAAGTTCATGTTGCGATATGGAACTTCTATATATATTAACGGACGAGACAAGTCCATGTTGCGATATAGATCTTCTATCCATATTAATGGACTAGGCAAAAGTCTATGTTGCGATATGGAGTATCTGTTCTAACACCCCTTTTCTTTATTATTGAGTAGACGAAAATTCTAGTAGTATTAATATAGTGTTAATCAAACTATATGCAACATTGTAAAATAACTGAAATGTATAGCTGAATTTTAATATATCTTAGTGTTAAATAGGACCGTTGCCCATCCCAGGCTAGTATACTTAACTGTATAGGCCTAAAAGGGGCATTTACGTCATGGACATAATAATTATTTTTAGAGAAAAAGCTTGATCAGTGTTGATTCTATAATGTTGCTATTGTATTTACCATATGAGCATGTGGATTGTAAAAAATACAAGGTTACTACCTACACGTGCCAGCCTGCTTCCTTTACATAAGTTTCATGATTAGTTATTCTAGGTAAACGTTAATAATCCACACATGAAAATACTACATAATAGATCACAGAACTGGATCATCGACGTTTATTTAAAAATAAATAATCATGAAGCATATGTACAGGAAGTAGGCTGACACATGGAGGCAGTAAAGAGACCTTCATTTTGTTTTATTAATATAATACTGGCATTGTAAAGCCAACATGAATCAAACCTTTTCCTAAAAATAATATTATGTCATACCAAATCTATAATATTTTTAACTGAAGTGAAGTTTTTAACCGAAAGTGTAGTTGAAGTGTGTAATGAATTGTAATGGTCTGTTTTGCTGTGTGCGCCCGTCTTTATATATTCTTCATGTCGTTACTTTGCTTATGATTGATTGGTTGTAATCTGTTTTCCTTAGATGGCGTCCTATTTCTTACGGGATGTTTATTTGATGCACAATTTCGTCTTGTATGGCGGTGTTTATTTGATGCGTAGTTTGTTTTTGAATAGCGTTGTGTTATCTTTTGCAGGATGTTTACGCATTTTCGTTTTCGTACAATAATTCGTGTCATGAGACCACTTGAGATTACAGTCGGTTTACATATACGTTTCATATATGTTTCGTATTACCGTAGCCTCTTTGTTTGAGTTTGAAATAGAATGATTATATTACATGTTTTCTTAGAAGAAGCTTTGCATACGCTTCTAGTTATAATACCTTCTTTGTTTGATCGTTCTCAAGCGTTTTCTCAGGGTTTAGATATTCTGCATATTGTTATAATAATAGCTTTATTTAGTTACATAAGCTTAGAATACATTTCGGGTATATCCGTTTTTATTGTCTTGAAGATTAAACTCATTTACACATATCGGTATTTCCTACAGTATAGGCGTTGTGTATTTTATTATCTCTCGTGGATTTTCGCTTAAGGTTATTCCCATTTACACGTGTCAGTATTTCTTACAATATGGGCTTTGTATATTTTATTATCTTTCGGGATTTCTCGCTTTCGGTTACAAGAATATTATACATTTTGATCTGATGTGATATTATTTTTAGGAAGAGGCTTGATTCGAGTTGACTTTATAATACTAGTATTATACTTATCGTATGTGGGTTAAATGAAAATAAGTTAAAGGTCTTCTGACTGTCTCCACGTGTCAGCCTGCTTCCTGTAAATATGTTTCATGTTTTTTCATTTTTAGATGAACGTTGATAACTCAGTTCTTTGATCTATTGCGCAGTATTTTCCATAAGTGTACATTAATATGCCGTATCTCTTATTGCGCAATGTGATCGGAGGCGATTTCTGTTTCTTTATTTCATTATTATTATATTAGATAATGTCTGAAGTCATGATTTAATTATTATCAAGTTTTGTGACTTAGTTAATTGCGACATTGATGTGAAGTTAAAAATTTACCGGGACTTCACAGTAGACTCACGTCGATTATAATTATAATCGTCTGTGTTCGTTATTTGGGATATAAGCAAGTGTGAATATAATTTTTTGCAAATAAACAGTATATTATGTCAAATCGACCAGAATATTTAGGACCACCTGAATTAGTTAAGTGTATTTTTTGTATTAAGATCGTATATGGTAGATATGATTATTTATAAGATTATTATTATTTATGATTCAACATTTATTAATATTATATGATTAGAATAAATTAGTTTAAAAATTTCCATTTTATATTATCATTACAATTAACATTACAATTATACAATAATAATGATAAAATATAAATTTTATAATATCATTACTATTTAAATAGTTTATTTCCTAAAAAATGTATTAACTTTAAATGAACAATTTATTATCTTAAATAAAAATAATTTTTAAACGAAATTCTCTGTGCATTCAAATTGAACTAATTTAATAATAAAGAAATATGTACAGGTAACTTGTTGTTAATTTTTAATCATAGTTTAAAAGATACTAAATAATTAAGTAATTGAATTGATTTTTATTATTTATAATGTCGAAAGACATTTTTATTTAAATAAAATTTTATAAAATTTTTTTAATTTACAATGATAAACGGAGCATTCATATTGTATTTCATTGCAACATTTATAAAGTATTAAATATTTTTTATATGCAGATAATGTTTCTATTATTAGATCAAGTGCTTAGCTACCTTATTTCTACTGTAAAAATGAATGTTCTAATATCTTGATTTTATTAAGTTTTTATACTATAATGACAAATGTATATACATAAATCAAAATTTTTTGTTTGATATAATTATATGTATTTAGTAAATAGTACAGAATGTTCAGTTATCAAATATTTAAAGTAAATTCAAATATCTTTTAATAATAAATGAACTTGAAAATAGTAGTGATTAAGCTTTTGATAAACATATAGACGTAGAGATTTAAATTTAATTTATATTTTCAAAACTTTATATAGATAATATAATATCAGTGAGCAATCATTCCAAAAATTGTATCAATGTGCAAAGCTTATTTATAATATTTAATGATCAATATAATTAATAAAAGTTTAAAAATGGTTTAAGATTTCTTTTAAACTGTTACTTTAAGTATTAAAAAAATGTTTTACAATTTTAGTAAAATTTTGTATATTTTAGGTTAGACAGTTTTTAATGTATGATTAAGCTATAATATATTTAAACTAAGTTTTGGTGAAATTGTGGATCATTTACTACAGTAATTTTGTATGAAATATAATATATTCAGTTTTTTATATATTGATAAATAGATATGTAATTGTGTAGTTAATTAAATGAAAATAGAGTACTAAATTTATTGACTATTTTATACATCTTTATTGCATAAATCTGTAAAGTAACAAGAGTTTATAAAGTTAATGTACTATTAGTGAGCAACATAATCAAGTATCTGTAATGTCTATATTAATACTTACTGTTATGTGTATTTCTGTTTGTCTTATCCTGCATGAGTATGATGATTTTTTTTTATAATGTCATTCTTTCATTTATTTCTTTAATTTTGAAAACTTCTTTTTAACCAAATCTCTTCTCTAAAAATTTAGCTAAACCTTGGTTATAAAAGATAATTGCATTTTATTATTAGTTGTATCATTAATTTAAATAAATTAAAGATCTAGTCTAATAATTATAAAATCACATACCATATATTAATTTTTTAATTTTATTTATTTTCAGTTTTACAATGATGCAGAGGCATTAAAGTACACAAACAAGTTAGTACAATATTTTTCAGTACTCAAAAAAAATACATTAATCTTAATCTTTCTTATTTATTTCATTAAGTTATATTTTAATTGCAATGTAGGTTTAGTCAAGGCATAAATCTAAATTTGATTAAAAACAATATGAAAATGCAATACAATGCAATATATAAAATTTACAAGTTAATTTAGAAGTTAATTTTTATAATTTTAAGAAATAGTTTGACGTTATAAAAATTAAAAAAAAATTCATAAAATTAATATATCTGTCAAAGATAAACTCATTTTCAAATATTTGGTATCATTTTTGGATTTTCTTAAACAACTTTTACTCTAATTACTCTGTATATTATTTTAATTTTAATTATGAAAACTCAATTTTATCTAAATATTGCATTTATATGTTTAGAAAAAAGTTATAATTAATTTTATATAAAAAGATTTTAATAAATTTAGAGAAAAAGATGAACTTCAGAGAGATTTCTTGTACCCGAGCACTGATATCATGCAAATGTAGACATTTATATTTCAGGTAGCATATAATTTACTTTCAAATAAATCTGATTTCTGATATTAAAGACAGATTAGCTGAGTGATGTACCTGAACGGTAGAGTATAGTCATTGCACAATCATCAATCTCTTAATCGTCTTAAAAAGACAAAAAATGAACATTTAACCATGGAAAAATATACATAGTACTAGAGTAATAAAGTAGATGTAAAAGTATCTAATATATATATTATAATTTGCACTTTGGAAATTTGAAAAATATGCTCAAAAGCTTTAATCTTGTATTTTTTAAATTTACAGAGTAACAGCAAATTTTTAAAGTAAATATAAATTAATATTAGACAAAAACAAGAGTTGCAATTGTTTGATAGGAAAATTAATAGTACTCTTTTTAAGGCAATGATATATCTATACATAATAATTTATCGCAAAATTGAACACGTAAAATTGTAACATGAGAAAATTACTATAGGGAAATAAAAAATTGAAAATAAACAATTGCAAATAATACAATATTCTAGAACAATTTTTATCGAAAATATATAGGTTTAATTTGGTTTATTATAAGAGACGATATTTCGAATTATATATTTTTGTAAAATGTTAAAAGTAACTAAAGGAAACGTACTTTGCTGTTTTTATGAACATCATAGACGACATAGAGTAAAAAAGGACCAGGTGACTCTCAAAAGGTTAAGTTGCAGTCTAATGGCATTTGTAGTATCAATAGTTAACCCGTTAATTTTATCAGATCACACAGTAAAGTATACACACTGTTTCAGAAAAAGAGACCTTAAATGGTTTCGTAGTAAATACGAAATGTAGGTTATTTTGTTTCAGAGTTACAATCTAATAGGTGACACTCTTTTACCTGGCTTATGCCTCCTTTTGGCTTCTTCAAAACAATAGGGCATAGTTCTTCGTCAGATCTCATCTTACACAGTTCTTGAGGTTTTCAAATTAGATCTGCCGATTGTTGAGACTAGAGAGATATGAATAAAATGTACCATCCAAACGCAAATATGGTTCTAAAAGCATTATATCACCACTGTTTGAATGCAATTATTTGTCGATGGTTTAGTAAATTTATTAGTATTAATATATGTTCTGGATGATCAATTGAATAATTTATCTCTAGGATAATTATCTAGGATAAAAGGAAAAAAATCTACTGCATGATTTTCAATAACTGTAAAGTGAAAATAAGATACCACAAATATATCAAAGAAACAGAACATACGAGAAATATATATTTTTAACATTTACAGATGAAAAAACTGAGCAAAATGAATACTATATTTTTTAACAATCAACAAATAACAGCAATATGTTAATAATTCAACAGTATAGAACTTTTTCAGATAGATAAATCATTTGATGTACTGATTCGTGATTACTGCTGAGACATGGATCTGTTATTACTAATTATAATCAAGTAGCAATTGTTATAAAGCAGAGTTGCTACAACTGGGTAATATGTATTCAAAGTGACCAAATCACAACTATCGCAAAAACCAAGTGAGAAAAAAGTAGGCAATAAATTATAATATGCAGCATTATTAGATTATTTTAACAATACCATATGAAAAGATGATGCAAATGTTGAAAAAAAAATATTGTTGTAATTAAGACAATGCACCACATTCCCTCATGTATCATGAAATCGATCGAAAATTGAATAATTTATAGTACCATTGCTGCATGATTGTAATGCCTTCATAATAAAAGATCCAGTACATAGGACTATTATTTTTTCCTGGAAGAACACCATAGTGCATATCATAAGTACTAAAGAGCGGAAAATACATCAGAAGTTTGAAGAATTATGAAATATCGAACGAGGTGATAGTTATACCTCTCGCCAAAGTTCCGAACGACTAAGATGATTTTCATGAAACAAATTGAGTCAGAGAGCATCTCTTTTCAGTAAAAATTAAATGTGTGATACCACTCAAGACCTTGATAACAAGGAACTGGTTGAATTGGTGCTATCTGGGATCTAATGGATTTGTCGAAAGTCCGTTATTCAGTCGTAAAAATACGATTCAGGATCGGACAATATAATAGAATAGAATAGAAAGATGTGTATGCCATCACGAATTTTTCTTCACCGATTATTTTGTTTATGTAAGAAAACAAATCTTATATTTCTGGAAAAGAATGATAACGAAACAATTTTTATTGAACTATGCATTATAAATTAAACTTTAATTAAGAATATTGTATACAAGGGTATTTAAATAATTCAAATTTTAATTTAGCTTTAATAGAAAGGAATTATTAGTAACATGGTAGTTTAATTCCAGAATACGACTACTATTGTGAATATAGTATCATTTGTAAATTGTTTAGAATTTAATAATAGAAATAACATTATTTAAAATTAATATTCTTTAAGCTTTTTTTAAATGTTCATTTTAATTGTTATAGCTCTCGAATAATAAATATTCAAGTTGAAATGAGTAAACGAGCTATTGAACTTCTATCACTGCGTGATGATGAAACGAACCTCTTATTAGATATAGGATGTGGCTCAGGACTAAGTGGAGGTGAATTAGAGAATAAAGGACACTTTTGGGTTGGAATAGATATATCTGCTGCAATGTTAAGTATGCATAAATTTATAATCTTTATATTTTCCATCCATTATTGTATATCTCATTTTTTATTTTATTTCATCGGTATTTCATCGATTAATTTTATATTAAAAATATTTTATTTTATACATAAGAAAATAGTTGGTAACTAAAGACAGACATTTTGATAAGTTGTAACACTTACATTGTTTGTTTGTGTTTAGAAAAAAAATAAGCAACAAGTACCACATTCTGATCGGCTTTTCTGATCTTCTTTTAGGTAACAAAATATTTTCTTTATTTTAATAATTATGCTTTAAACATTAATGCAGTTAACGAAATTTTTTTTTATTTATTTAATTTTTTTATTTTACTCTTTTTGTTATAATTTCTTAAATATTTTCTAAATTTTTTGCTAAAATCTGATATAAGTTAAAAAAAGTTGATAACTAAAGTAACCATCATTGGTAGGCTGAGCGACGCTGCTGTTTATTCCGCACTCCTCGTATCTAGACCATTCAGGATCATTTATGGTTCAATCCGACAATCTGGCCATACTATATTCGAAATTTCGAAAGAAATGATAACAGCAATTTTAATGTTTTCATCTACTTACCGTAAATATTTATATAATTTGAAAGTCAGTTTTGCAAGTGATTTCCTTAATACATAACGTCTTTGTAATTTATATTTTTTATTTAGTTGAAGTTATTAACAACATAAAATCTCCAAAAAAAAACGGTGAGAAAAACAAGAAATTCCGAGAATTTTTACAAAAATTTATATATATATTTATACATATATATTTGTGTTATTTTTTCTTACATATTCATGTAAACAAAAGAATCACATTTTACATGATAGCTTTAGGTTTAGGTTTAAAAAAACGTTTCAAAAGTTTTGTGAAATTTTTTAATAAGCTTATACTGAAGAACATGATTTAATTATAAGTTATATATGCAATCATGTTTTACTAGTGTTAATTTAAAAATTATAAAGATACCAACACTAGTAAAACAAATTTTTTGAAATTTTTTTTATGAATCAAATTTAAAATTTAAAATTATACAAGGATGATATTATTATAAAAAAATATATAATATTTTATTTTTAGGAATTGGTTTACAACGTGATGTTAAAGGTGATATGATACTAACAGATATGGGACAAGGTTTACCCTTTAAATCAGCAAGTTTTGATGGAATTATTAGTATTTCTGCTTTACAGTGGCTCTGTAATATTAACAATAGTAAACAAGTTTTACACAAGCGTCTAGATATATTTTTCAGTACACTTTTTGCTTGTTTATCTACAAGTGGTCGTGCAGTATTTCAATTTTATCCTGAGAATAATGAACAAGTCAATATAATTACAACAGCTGCTGCAAGAGCAGGTTTCTTTGGTGGAACAGTTGTTGATTATCCCAATAGTAAAAGTGCTAAAAAAGTTTATCTTGTATTAATGACAAGCAGTTCTGTAAGTTTATCAGAATATTCACAAAAACGTCGAAGCATTAGACATAAATTGACTTCAAAAAGGTAATAAGTTTCTAAGTAAATAAAAAATTTTATTTCTCTAATATGTATCTAAATTTCTAATATTATATAATATTCTTTCAGAAGATATGGAAAAAAAGAAACAGATAAAAAATTTAAAAAGAATTGGATTTTAGAACAAAAAAAGAAATATCGAAAGAAAGGAAAATGTGTTCAGACCGATTCCAAATATAGTGGACGTAAACGAAAAAATAAATTTTAAACAATAAATGAAGCCGTTCAGTTACATATTGCATCAAAAAGATTGCTAAAGTTAACATTGCTTACTTTTTAAAATATAGGTATTATACATAAGTTCTCAAAATTAACTTTTCAAAATGATCTAAATATAATTAGTAAAAAAGATGAGGAAAAAAACAATATTTTTGCCTTCAAAAAATAAAATATATTACATTTCTTTTATTATAAAATGTTGTGTTTAGATAATTTCAGTTTAATTATATTTATTAAAATAAATGGTGCTATAAAAATATTTATCTATCTTTTTTTTCCGGGATAGAAAAGTATACATTGTCTGAAAAAATAAAAAATAGTCAAGTACTTTTTCTTTGTTTTTAAACATGACTTTTGAAATTTATTCTTGTTAGTAAAGAAATAGTAAAAAGAAATTTATTGGACGTGACTTATTGTAGTGATGGAGTGAAAAATAGGAATCGAATCAAGATTTTTCCAAAGAAATGTTTTAGTTGCGCAATTATTTTTAAATCTAACTTGTATTACAAAAATATTGCGTTGCGTTATGTATGCTTAGAAAGTTAATAGAGCGAGTGTTCTTTTTCTCTGTCATTATAACTACTCTAGTGGTAGATCATAAAAATCAGGTAAACTTGAAGTATCCATATATGTTTATCATGGTTACAACTTCAGGTCACCTACAAAATGATAAATGTATGTTAGCTTGTACTTATATTCTTTGCAATTAATAATATACGGCATATTAATAATATACGAATTGTAAATCCTTGAAAGGTCATGTAAACATTACGAAGTTTTTCATTGGAGCAGAAACTTGTTTAATAATCATAATATAATATATTATATCACTGCTGGCATTGTATTTTTGGCTATGCTAAATTTTAGCTATTTTCATTAATTATAGGCTAGTAAAAATACTACCAAATTTCTACGTGTCTCGGTTCAAGGTGGTATAAATTTTACTCAGTCTTTAAAATATTGCATCGCAAGCTCTTGGAGGGTACAACTAAATTATTTGCTGTTTAAATTGTTTAAATTACTAAATTGTTTGCTGAATCGTAATATATGTATGCATTGGTTTACGGAAGATATACTTTTTTAATTTTTGGCAACGTTAAGTTTTATTTTAGTATTGCTTTTAATTTAATAATTATTTTACACAACCCTAATGCCTTGTGATTAACAGATTATAACATTGCTTTAATTTATAACAAAATGTTAGAAAGTTTTCTTTTAATATACCTAATATTGTTGCAAAATTAGCTTATAAAGTCGAACTGTCGAAATTACCAAGGTGAACATTTTTCTGAATCCTATTTAAATGCAAAAATTAATTGTTCGTTATCGGACAGCCGTTTCATTAATTCAGTTTTTAAAAATGTATAATGTCCGTATATCCAATTTCGTTAAAAATCAGGTATGCGTGAATAGCTTATCTGAAGAATGTATTCATCTACGTCGTCTTTATTTTCCAACATTTTTATTCACATTTTTATACAACAAAAATAGTGATTACTATAATAAAATGACTGTTGTTAAGTTTTCCAAGGAATTTAGATTGAGTAACTAATTTTAGTGATACTGATAAGCTCAGGTAAATTCAGTAAAGGTAAGAAGTGACAGTTGAAGCAAAAAAAAACCCATGACCTTTTAAAAAATCTTTAAATATTATAATTTTGAAAATTATCGAAAATTATCAATAATTAATATTTGGCAGTTATTAATTTATTCTAAAAATTTGTAGTAACATAAGTTCTAACAATAAGTCATAAAACTGGATACTGACCTCAAAACAGTTACACATTAACTTTCACACTCATTAAAGTTAGCAAAAAGTCGACACGATTAAGTGAAATAATTCTGATTTAAAACAATTTAATACTTTAAAATTCAACACATTTTTGTAATTGGCTAACGAGAAATTAGCGTCACTATAGCTAAATTCAGTAAGTATTTACTTTCGGAATTTCATTTGGTGAATGAATGAATTAACGTTCGCCTACCTTCGCCTGTCATCAAGAAGATAAATTGAATTTAAAACCAGCGATGAAGTTAAAAGTAGCTAAACCACGATCGATGAATTTTATCATTAAGTTATTTGTACCTCTAAATGTTCGTCAAAACCAGTGAGTTTTTCTTGGTTTGCCGCTTACGTGACGGTGATTTGAGAATACATCGTAGCAAGTGAGCGGATTAGTACTAATCAGCCATTTAGCTTCCTTTTGCATAGAAAGTTTTCATTTTAGTTAAATTTGGATGCGTAATTTGCGTGCTAGCAGCAGTACATTACGCGAACTTGCAGAGCGTTATTATAATTTCAATTATCTTGCACTATGTGCCATGCACTATGATCATCACTCCTATCAGAATTAAGACAGAGAAGTTACTCAAATAATCTCCTGTATCCCATAAAATATTATTTGTTAGATAGAGTTGTTGATCTATATGTCTCCGACATTTAAACATTCCAGAAGTCTGTCACACGTGATTGTCTTCAGGGATGAATCCTGACGATAATTTTGGAACCTTATGTTTGACGGTGTGCTTGTGCATCTGGATCATCTTAGTAGTAAGAATGATATTGATATATTTGCTTTTGCAGATGATTAGTTGTTTATTTTCAAGGTAAATATTAAGATGCAATTAAAATCTTATAAAGAGCAGATCGTTAGATTGGTTAAGCAATGGTTTGGTAAGAATAAGCTGATCCTTTCCAAAATCAAAATGATCCTACTAAGATTTCCTTCTAGCGAAAGATCCAAGCATTAAGAGTCATGGAAGAGCATTAAAGCTTTCAAAGAGTATTAGCAATTTCGGTGATCATATTCAGCGATCTAGAAGCATCAAGAGACAATCGACGCCAAAAGTAAGCTTATCTGTTCACCAAAGTGATTAGGGCGAATTGATGACTTATGTTTAAAACCATGAGGATACTGTATTAGGGAATATTCCTGAATCATATACTATGCATAACTAAAGCCTACTGTACGATTTTCATCGATGCAATACAAGTAATCTCTTAAATTCTCCCGCTGGATATTGCCTTCAAAGAGAAAAGGATTCTATAAATGATTCGTAGGAATTTCTGGGTAGGCTATGGGCGGTTAAGGTACCGTGCACATTCTTGTCGTCGGCAGACAGGGAAGGAGCTACGCCAGGTTTTCGTTTGTAGGTTGCAGGTTCGCTGACTCCTCTCAGAAAGACCAAATGACCTGCGAATACCTGCAAAATGTAGCTTATCAATTTGCTCTGAATTGACTGGTGCATGGACACTACATGTTTCGTTTGGTTCGGTCTTGTGGGACCGGACTTTTATTTGTGAGCGGAAATTAAAACAGTGGAGCACGCGCTATTCGTTTGTGAGAAATAAAAAAGGCTCTGCTCTAGGTTTGTTTATACACTTTCAGGGGTCAATAGAACACTATTTATTCTTAGACAGTGCCATATACTTGATCCTAGGTTGTTAAAAGGTAGAGAATAGTTTACCTACAGAACATTTTCACGACCTAGTTCATCAGAGAGACCACTTCACTTTTTTTGCGGTCCATGCTGGCAAAGTCAGTTCTTTTTCTGTCATATTTTTATCTGGGTAAGGTCTGGCGGCTAACTTATCACACTTAATAATATTAGAGATGCTTACTCGCCTGTACTCGATTCGTCGATAGGATAGGGTTATTTTAAGTTCACCCCTTCTTCAATTAGAGGAGGGTTCTGCCAGTAGCTTTAATGGTTGATAGATAGGCTTACTGAAATTAGACATCGGTACGTAGAGCCACACTTCGCCATTTTGCCGTCCACCACATTTCGGGTATGTACAATAGACGTCCTTATATATCATCTAGTGAGACCACTATCAAGGAAAAAGCCTTGAAAAATTTAGAGTGGAAGGGAAACCATGTTGAGCTTGACTCTATTCTGGCACTGTAAGAAAATGTGAGAGATATAGAATAAGTGGTGATGGCAACTACACTGGTGAAATACTAATTTTTAATTGTTTCTTTTCGTAATCGCTTAGGAGGTAATTATCAGAGCGCGTCGCACTCCCGCAAAAAAGAGAAACGCGCGCGAGCATTAATGCCGCTGGTGTTTTCCAGATAAAATTTTTCACCAGCAGCGACTGATGAATACGACAGACATTAATAGCAACATCAGCTTGTCATCGCCGCTGAGTGCCAGTATATATGTGTGCGTGTGTGTGCGTGTATGTGTGGAGGGAAGAGAAAACTGCGGCTGTGACCACAACGACGATGACATCTCTCCTGAGACCACGCACCACTGCCTCTAACATGGCGTCCGACGAGTAGGTGGATGAGAACTTCGCGGGAGAAGATGAAGTGGAAGGGACTGGCAATCAAGAATCCAGTGTAGGATAGCCAGTTGAAGGTTCGTGGGATGCAGAAGAATCTCAGAGATTAATGAAGGAGGATCATGATGATTATGAGCCTGACGTGTAAGTAGAAAAAAGGTGCGGGGAGGGAGGAGGTTCCAACATTCCAGCATTGATCACAGTGTTTTAGAACCAAGTGAGTAAGAGTGACGTAAAGCTTTGGCTGATTGTCGTTAATATTTTCGCCTGATCCAATTCGACGATACAGACAGGCGGAAAGATTGACTGGGTATATCTAACAAATAATAACGCTGGAGTCCTCAGACCAGCTCAACAAGGACAGAAACCTCGCATAAAGCAAATAGGCAAAAACTAACTTGATCTCTAAGTACAGTATATGTAGAGACTACGACTGCATGGCTTATCAATCCTTTTGGCTTGAAGAATTTTCAGTAAGGGTGTCACAAAAGTTACTTCAGGGATATTTAGCTTGCGACGGCCTAGTATTCAAAACTATGTCGCTTTTTGATTCATTTTATATCAGTTCTTCCTTGGATCATCGGATTGTTCATTACCAATAAGAAACGTGAGTTAAGTTTATATCGTCTTGATACTGATTAGCTTACCGTACTGATGACTCGTCGTTATGACAGTAATCCTGCTCAGTGCGAGAGGAACTCCAGGTTCACACATTTGGATCACGTACTCGGTCGAGTGGTATAAGGCTATAATATACTATACGTGGGATTGTGCCTGATCGCCTCTAAGGCCGTATCCTTTCTAGTTGAAGGTGGCAACGATTTCTCTAGAAGTCTTATGCGTCAAAAGATTTAAAACATTAAGTAAATTTTAATTTGGTTTAATATCAATAATAAATTATATATATATATATATATATATATATATATATATATAACTTTTTCGATATAAAATTAATTTAATTAATTCAATTAATTAATATATAAAATTATTATTATAATAATTTATAAATTAGAGATATTTATAGTATTGATTAATATTTGTGCCAGCAATACCGGTTAAATAAGTAATACAAATTCATATGATTATATTTATAATAAGTGTTTACTGCATAAAAATTTTTGAATATTTTGGTAATAATTAAAATTTATTATATATATATTAATATTTTAATTTCAAATTATTTAGTTAAATAATAAATATCTTTCATTAATATAATATTATACTTAGGGTTAAATAAAATTTATATATATAGTTGTTTAAGAATATTTATAAATTAAGAAAAATAATTTTTAATGATAAAGAATAGTATTGTGAAAGAAATTTTTATGTAATTAATTAATAAAAAGTAATGATATTATTTACTTTTTGTGTCAGGATTTATTAAAATTAATATATATATGATTTATTTCTCGAATCAAATTGAATTAATTAATTATGAATTTTAATGTATAATTAATAATGTTAATATTTAATTAGGAATGCAATGTCAGTCGAAATTTGTATATCTAGTTATTTTATAAATAAATTTAATTTAAAAAATAATTTTTTTATTATGTGAATTAA
This sequence comes from Wiebesia pumilae, assembly GCA_018907045.1. Taxonomy (NCBI): domain Eukaryota; kingdom Metazoa; phylum Arthropoda; class Insecta; order Hymenoptera; family Agaonidae; genus Wiebesia; species Wiebesia pumilae. Next base: position 129,172 of record JACCHZ010000008.1, read on the forward strand.
TAAATATAAAATTTTTTAATAAAATTTCAGGGATAAGCTTTAAAATTATTTTAATATATTATATTAATTTGTATTATTTATTTAAATTATATTAAATATTAAATTTTATTTAGTAATTTAAATTTATAAATATAAAAGTAAAATTAGTAGAATAAAAATTATATTTTAATATATATATATATATATAATTAATTGAAAGATTAAGTTAAGGAATATCTCAAACATTTTATTTGCCTGTTTAACAAAAACATGGTTTATTGATATTAATTTTAAATTCAATCTGTCCAATAATGAAATTAAATAGCTACAGTATTTTGACTGCACAAAGGTAGCATAATCATTTGGCTCTGAATTAGAGTCTGGAATGAAAGATTTAACGAAATAAAATCTGTCTCAATTTAATTAATAGTTGAATTTAATTTTATGTAAAAATTCTTAAATGTTATTAAAGGACGAGAAGACCCTATAAAATTTTATAATATTGATAATATAATTTATTTTTACTTTATAAATTTAATTATTTTATTATTTGATTGGAGATAATTAGAAAATTTAATAAATTTTTCTTTTTTAATTTTAATATATATATATATATATATATTCATTTATTTATGATTAATAAATTTAATAATATCCATTATTAATGAAAAAAAAAATTACTTTAGGGATAACAACGTAATTTTTTTGGAGAGTTAATTGATAAAAAAGTTTGCTACCTCGATGTTGAATTAAGTTAAATAATTATTTGAGTAAATAGTTAAATAAAGTGTGTTCGACTTTTAAAAACTTACGTGATTTTAATTTAAAACGGTGTGAGTCAGTTTGGACGCTATTTTTAGTTTAAGTAAATAAATTTGAACGAAAGGACTTTTTATTTATACTAAAAGTATTAAAATTAATTGGATTAAAAATAAAATTAATTATCTTAGCATAATAGTGTTAATTAATTTAGAATTTATTATCTAAAAAATTAATGATTATTTAGATAATAATATCAATATTAATAATTGTTTTTAAAACTAGAAGTAGTAATTTTGGTTTTAATTTTAATTGAATTTTTTTTCACATTATTAGAATGGAAAGTTTTAGGGTATTTTTATATACGAAACGGTCCTAATAAGGTTGGGATTTACGTTTTATTACAACCTTTAAGAGATGGATTAAAATTAATGTTAAAAGAAAGTATTTTTATTGATAATTTAAATTATTATTACTGTCTTTTTATACTCTAGAATAGAGATTTATGGTTTAATGTTATTTGGATGATTTTCTAATTCTACCAATGCTATTTCAGGGGGATTACGTAGACTTACTCACAATTTTTTATGAAGCTTCAATAATATTTATTATTTATAGTGTATTATTATTAATAGAGTGGATTAGATTAACAGTTTGTCAGGAGAATCAATATTATAGTTGATTAATTTTGTTATTATATCCTGTGGTATTTCTATTACATGTTAGATTTTTATCAGAGTTAAACTGTACGTAAGCAAGAGTTAAACGTACTCTTTTTGATTTTTCAGAAGAAGAATCTGAAATAGTATCATGGTTTAATGTTAATTATATTTACAATTTCAACGAATCCCGTCAATTCATCGAGAAGGGAAAACAGTGTCGCGGATCAAGAGCTGGGAGGAAGAAAAAGAGGAGACTCGGTCCCTACGCCCGAACAAACAATAAGAATGTTTATGTGCGAGTAGTGCGAAGATATGTGCGGGATTGTGAATGAAAGAGAATGTGCGGATGTATGAGTACGAGTGAGAAAGCGTGGGCGCGGCATAGCGACGGCTGTAAAAGTGAGAGCATCGGATGACTGAGTGAGCGAGAGAATGCCCGCGTAGTGGGAGTATGCGGCCTGAAATGCGTCCGAGAGAGAATGATGAGCGAGTGAGCGAAAGAATGCTCGCGTAGTGGGAGTAAGCGGTCCGAAAGACATATATCATGGCCGTAAGGGCAATGACTAGGCGTTACGGCCGCTCCACGAGGCCCGCGAGTATGAAAGCGTGAGGGGAAGCGCCCGCAAGATATATAAAAAAAGGCGCGTTCACGCAGAATCGAGAGACGGAGGTGAAGTTCGGGAAGCTAAGATTTCCCGGTTGTGACGATATTTGGCACATGACTCCTGGTGCTGACTTTTGAGAAGTTCCCGGTTTGCCGACATTTGGCGCACTTCCCTATGTATAAACGTAGGTCCGCGGTCGCGCATCCGGAGATACAGCCTCTTGGCTAGACTCCCCCATCCTCCGCTATCTTCCGCCGAAATATTAAGTGAAATCCCGCCGGATAAACTCTCGTTGATGTACCGTCGTTCGTTAAGTGTCGTAATTCCGCCGTATAGTATATGCGAAAGTGTCGCATCGCCGATTGATTGATCTTTGTTGTAATTCGCCGTTTGGTATGAAAATGCGCCACATAACCGACTGATTTATACTTGTAAGATTTCGCCGTCTAGTGTGTAAGAAAGTGCCGCATGTATCGCAGTCGTTTACACGTTCGCCGAGAATTTATAAAAATTATAATCATTATTCATCGTTAATAACTAAGTCATCACTCTAACCGTTAATATTTCTTTGTAAGCGGTAAGCGCACCGCAAAATAAATAAACCCTCTTTAAGTTTAATTGAATAAAAATAATCCAAAGTTTGATTTTAAACATAAAGAAAATGACACGCTTATTTTGCCCCGGTCTCTTCGCGCTTCCTCTCCCCGCCACGAACCTGGTTCGACATTGAGCCATCCGAAACGGGACAGTCTGGAAGCACGAGGAATCGAGCCGCCGCCACCACCAGGAGGACGAATAAGTAGGGACTCAATCCACAACCGCATAAAACGTATTGAATGTTATATGGAGCCCGACCAGGGACCCTTGACGTAAAACGTTTCAAGCGTTGCACAATATACTTATTTAACATATTATTATTAGGTGAAAATTTAAGTAGTATTTTATTTTGTTAAATTTATATATCAATAGTTTTTAAAGTATTGAGAGTTCGAGGAGCAATACCTCGAATACGTTATGATGAAATAGTATATTTGACTTGAAAAAGATTTTTAAGTCAATAACTAATTTTTATTTTTTTTATATTTAATTAAAAATTATTAGAAGATTTTACTTCTAGAAATTTAATTTCAAGTTACATGCTAATACAGCTTAATAATTAATATCTTAAATTAGGTCGAAACTAATTTTTATTTCATTTTTATTGATTATTTATCTAGAAATAATATTAGTTAATATTAGGTCAATTAAATAATATGAAAATTATAAAATTGAAGAAATTTGACTAATAAAAGATTCTAATAGGTTTTGCACCAGCCTATATTAAAATAATAAATAAAGCTACAAATCATCAAAATAAAATTTGATTATAGGTTGAAATTTAAATCTTTTAATTTTATATTTTGATATTAAAGGAATAAATAATAAAATTAAAATTGTTAAAGTAAAGCAATTACCGTTCCTAATTTATTGGGAAAAATATCATTTTGGTTGAATATGTATAGGTTTGAATATTGAGTTAGCTTTATTAAAATTTTCAGGGTCTCCTAAACTATAAGAAAATAATAAACAAATTATTATTAAAAATGATAATATTATTACAAATCTAATTGATTCTTTGGTAGAAAAGGATGGTTTAAAAGGAATTTTATTAAAATGTCTATGTAATCCGAAAGGATTAGATGAACCTACTTCGTAGAGTATAATTAAATGCAAAATTACTAAAATTAATACAATAAAGAGTATAATAAAGTGAATTGTATAAAATCGATTGAGTGTAGCATTGTTTACAGAAAATCCTTCTCATAAACATGAAACTATTGAACTACCAATTTATGGTACTACAGACAATAAGTTAGTAATTGCTGTAGTCCCTTTAAATGTTATTTGACCTCAACGTAGTACATATCCTATCAAAGCAGTTATTATTGTAATTAAAAAATGATTACTCCAATATTTCAAGGTTTAATTGATTTAAAATTGCTATAGTATAAATTACGTCCAATATGAATAGATATACAACTAAAAACATAGAGGCTCCATTTATGTATATTAATCGTAATAATCATCCATAATTTACATCCTGTATAATATGAATTACACTATTGAAGGCTAAGTTAATGTTAACAGTAGAATGTATTAAAAGAAATAAGCCTGTGATAATTTGTATTATTAAGCATAATCCTAATAAAGATCCAAAGTTTCATACAATTGAGATATTTATTGGAATAGGTAAATTAATTAAAGATCTATTAATAATCGAAAGAATATTATTTGTTTTTATAATTGAATTTTTAATTATATAATTTTTCGTATAGTTTTACCTCTTGATTTACATAATTTAATATAATTTAACATAATATAATACATAATTTAATACATAATAATATAGTCTATATATTAAGAATTGCACGGTGGAATCCGTCGCTAGTTTACAGATTCTAGTGAAGGAAAATATTAATGAACGTGTGTGTTTGCAAAAGTGTGAGTGTAGAAAATGCAAGCGGAACTCGCCTTACAAAATAATGTAAGTAATAGTTTATAAGGACTCGCGGTGACGGACCAGCTCATCAAACTATCACGGCGCGCTGCAGTAGCGCTTGGCTCACTCTTGGTTTCCTAGCGGCATGCTACCCTCTCCACAGCCTCTATCGCAACGTGCGCGCTTTTAGCCCGTTCATCTCTCTCTCTTGGCACCCTGGCTCAAGGAGGGGAGCCCTGTGAAGGGATAGAATAGAGCCCGCAGACAGCAAAAGAAGAGGGTTCATCTCAAACTTCCAGCCAAGTCTGATTGCCTGGAATGACTCGTTCTCCGCCACTTCGGTGACGCTGCCTGGCGTACCGGATCCGCTCCTCGAATCGCAGGAAAACCACCGCCGTCACCGCGAGCCCCCGTGGCACCAATGTAAAATAAGAAAGTAAATAATTACCGCTGATATACCAAGCACCGCTGAAATTGTTATATAATAAATTCGCTGCCGACAAAATAGAACATATATAATCACCGCAGGGCTAAATAAATAGGGTCTCTATTGTCTTGTAAGCGGTAAGCACACCATAAAACAATAATACCTGTAGATTTAAACTGAATAAAACATAGTGTAATTTTATTATAAAAAAAAACCGCCGTTCTCATTTTATTTCCCTGTCTCATCGTGCTCCCTCCTCCCGCTATAAACCCGGTCCGTATTCGAGCCATCTAAAGCCGGGAAAAAATATACATAAGAAAAATAGGCGAATCCGTCATAGAATAATAAAATAAATATTATTGATAATCCTTTATTAGTAGAGTATACAAGTAGTATTTAATCATTAAAATTTTTGGAAGATTCTAAGTATTTATTATTAATAGGAGTAATACGTTTAATATTGTTTAATTAAGGAAAATAAATATTATTATCATTAGAATAATATATAAAAATTAAAAATAATATAATATTTAAATACATTGAGATATTCTTTAGGTTTTAGAGGATTAAATTTTCCAATAAATCTAGTAAAGTATAAAAAAATAATTATTAATCCTCCAATTATAATTAAAAATATAATTATTGGTATTTATTGATTCAAAGTTATTTTAATATTATTTTTATGTAAATATTGAAACAAAGACTAAAATAATTAAAATGATTTTGGTACGTATTGATTTAAATACTTTCTAGGGTTAATTATTAATAATAAAATAATTAATATATAATTTTATGAAAATATACTGTTACTAGAAGATATAATTGTTTTCACTTAATTTTAATTCAAGGAATAGTTTAATTAAAAATATTAATTTTGGAATTGAATGATATAAATTTAATATTTATTTTTTGAAAGCTATTAATTAGTTATAAATTTATAATTTATTTTTAATTTACAAAATTAATATTTTTAATTAAATTAAAAACTATCATTTTAATAAATAAATTAACTATTTATTCATTAAGTATTTATATATATGTATTTATATGTATATATTTAATAAGTCTACCTTTTAAAATATGAAATGTAGTTTTATTAACTTTAATTATAATAGAATTAATAATGATGACAATATTAATGTTTTTATGTTTATTTACTTCAAAAATTATAATAATATATTAAATTTTATATTATTTAATTGAGTGTGTATGTGAAAGAGTTTTAAGATTAAATTTACTAATATTAATATTACGTTCTTATGAGAAAACTAATATAAAACTTTTAAATTTAATTATATGATAAGAATTTTAATAATAACAATATTTTTAATATTATACGTAAAATTTTTAAATTCTAAATTTAAGATGTTATTTATTGAAAATTTATTATTTATTATAAGATTTATTATATTATTAAAATATGGTTATTATAGAAATTGAAGTATAATTTATTATTCTATAAGACTAGATTACTATAGGTTTATTTTATTATTATTAAGAATTTGAATTTTAGTCTTAATATTTATAATTCGTAAAGTAAATAATTTACAATTACACTCTAATGTATTAGTTTTGTTACTAGCATGTTTAATTATATCTTTTTTCCTAATAAATTTGTTTTTTAAAATTTTTTTTTAAGTTAGATTATTGCTATGTTTTTTATTAATCATAAGTTGAGATTATCAACCTAAGCGGATTAGAGCTAGATTATATTTAATATTTTATTGTTTATTTGCTTCATTACCTTTAATAGTAGTAATTTATTATTAGTATTACATATTTAATTCATTGAATCGTGAAATTTTAATGCGAAATTCATTAAAAAATAATATAATATATTTTTTTAATTTTTGCTTTTTTAGTAAAATTGCCTATATTTTTATTTCATGTATAATTACCTAAAGCTCATGTAGAGACTCTGCTTACTGGATCAATAGTTTTAACAGGGATTTTATGAAAATGACGAGTGTATGCACTTTATCGAATAATAATAATTGTGATATCAATAAGAAGAATTATATAAATTATTTATTTATATCTATTAGTATATTAGGAATAGTATACTTAAAATTAGTATGTTTACGTCAAACAGATATAAAACTATTAGTTGCTTATTCTTCAGTAGTACATATAGGTGTTAGGCTATTAAGAATAATAACTATGACAAATTGAAGATTTATTAGAGGTCTTTTAATAATAATTGATCTTGGATTATGTTCATCTGGAATATTTGTAATTGTAAATTATTTTTATCAACGATCAGGGAGTCAAAATATTATAATTAATAAGGGAATAATTTATTTTATTCCATCAATGTGTTTATAATTATTTATTTTTTATTCTATTAACATATCGGCTCCTATAAATTTATTAAGAGAAGTAATAATGGTAGTTGTTGTATTACAATGATCAATTAATTAAATTTTTTTATTAGTAATTGGGATAGTTTTAAGAATCGCATATAGTTTATATTTATTTTCGTACATTTTTTTGGAAAATGAAGAAGACTTTTAATAAAAATTACACCAATTTCGATCAATTATTATAGAATTATAATTCTTCATTGAATCCCATTAAATTTTATTCTCTTAAAAATAGAAATATTTATGTATTTAAATAATTTAATAAAAATATTAATTTGTGGAATCACAGATATGTGGATAAATCTACATTTTAAATATATATATATATTTATATATTTTATTTTTTTAAGAAGGTTTATGTTTTTGTTTATTAAAATAATATTATTTATATTAAGATTAATAATTTTGTTATAAAAATATTTTCTATTTTTAGAATGAAGAATTTTATCAATTAATAGAGTTAATATTCATATATTTATTTATGTATTTTGGATAACTTTAATATACATAGAAGTAGTAATGTTAATTTCTTCAAGAATTATATTATATTATAATGAATGTACAGGAATAGACTCTTCAAAAAGTCGTTTTTTTTAATTTTTTTTTACGTTCAATAATGTTGATAATTATTAGTCCAAATATAGTTAGAATTTTAATTGTTTGAGATGGATTACGGTTAATATCTTATGTATTAGTAATTTTGTTAATAGATATTCAAGATATAATTCAGGAATATTAACCGTATTAAATAAATCGAATTTGGGATGTATTTATTTTAATGTCGATAGGTATAATTGTAGTGTTTGGAATAATAAATTTTACATATTTAAGATATTTAAATTATTATATTTTAGTGTTTATTATAATTGCGGCATTTACTAAAAGTGCTCAGTTTCCTTTTTCTTCGTGACTTCCAGCAGCTATAGCTATTCCTACTCCTGTTTCGGCTTTAGTTCATTCTTCAATATTAGTGACAGCTGGGATTTATTTATTAATTCGTTTTAATCATTTAATAAATTTAAATTTATATTTAATAGATTATTGAGTTAATTACTATATTTATAACGAGGCTATCAGCTATTTTTAATTATTCCACTTTATCACAATTACGATTAATAATGATAATTTATGGGACTGAGATATATAAGTAATTTATTTTTCATTTAATTATTCATGCAATTTTTTAGTCTACCATTTATATGTGCTGGAGCTATTATTCATAGATTAAATGAAGTTCAAGATATTCCATTTATAGGGGGGGGGGGTTTAAAGTTTGTATTACCTCTAATTTATGTAATTCTTATTGTAGCTAATTTTGTTTCATGTGGAATACCTTTTTTATACGGATTTCATTCAAAAGATATAGATTTAGAATGTTTTTGAGTTAGACAAATTAGTTATTTAATAACATTAATATTAATAATAAGAATTGAATTTATAATAGATATTGTATTAGTTAAAAGTTTTGTAAAGAATTAATAGTTTAACATATCAATAGTTTTATTGTTTTTGTTAACATTAATTATAGGAGTAATAATAAAAAGATTAATATTTATGAATTTGAAGTAATTTTTATTAATCAAAGGGATAAATTTATAATTTATTGAAATTTAATTTTATAATTTTTAGAGGAGTAATGTTATTTAAATTAGATGGTAAATATAATAAATTTTTTTAAATATTTTATAAAATAATATGATTTAGGGATATTATTATTATTAAGATAATATATTTTCCATTAATTATGCCAATATATTATATTCATTTATATGAAAAAGGATAAAGAGAATACTTATTTAAAAATTTAATGTATTTAGTATCAAAAGAAATGTTAAAATTTAATGAATTAAATAAAAATTATACCATTATGTTATTAGAAAGAATAATAATGTTATTAATAATATGTATATTTTTGTAAATTTAAATTTAAATAATTTAAGTCAAAATATAATATTGAATATATTAAGATAATATTAATTTATTTTTAAATAAAGTTTTATAAATTGATAATAAATAAATAAAGTTTTAAACTATATAAAAGTTAAAATGAGTAAATGATTGTATTCTACCAATCATAAAGTTAACGGTATTTTGTATTTAATTTTAGGTTTGTGGGCTGGATTGTTTGAATTTACTTTATCAGTATTAATTTGATTTGAATTGAGTAATGTAAGATCAATAATAGGGAATGAACATGTTTATAATTCTATTGTTACAATACATGCAATAGTAATAATTTTTTTTATTATACCTACAATAATAGGTGGATTTGAAAATTATGTAATGCCAATAATATTGGGTATTCCATATATAGCATTCCCTCCACTAAATAATTTGAGGTTTTGATTATTACCTCCTAGATTTATTTTTTTAATTATGAGTTTAATATTAAGGGACGGGACTGGTACTGGTTGAACAATTTATCCTCCTTTAGCTTCAAAATTATTTAATAGAAGGGTATCTGTTGATTTTTCATTTTTTACTTTACATATAGCTAGTATGTCTTCTATTATAGGAACTGTAAATTTTATCGTATCAATTAAATATAAAGTTAATTTTGAAAAAATTCCTTTATTTTATATTTCTTTGTTTGTTACTTCAGTATTCGTATTACTTGCCCTGCCAGTGTTAGCAAGAGCTATTAGTGTATTATTATTTGATCGTAATTTAAATACTTCTTTGACCCTATTCATGCAGGAGACTCTATTTTATATCAATATTTATTTTGATTTTTTGGGCACCCTGAAGTTTATAATTTAATTTTACCAGGATTTGACTTAATTTTAAATATAATTTATCATGAAAGAATAAAAAAGAGGTATTTGGTGCTATTGGAATAACATATGCAATAATGTCTATTGGAGTACTAGGATTAATTGTGTGAGGCAATTATGAGTAACAATAATTATTGCTATTTCTACAGGCATTAAAGTTTTTAGTTGAATAAGTTCAATAATTGGGGTAAAAATAAAATTAACTGTTCCTAATTTATGAATTTTTGGGTTTGTTTTTTTATTTACTGTAGGATATTTAACTGGTGTAGTGATATAGTTTTACATGATACTTATTATGTTGTTGCACATTTTCGTTATTTTTTATCTGTAGGGGCTATCTATGCCATTTTTGGAAGGTTAATTTATTGATTTTCAATAATTACTGGGGCATGTATAAATAAAAAATGATTAAAAATTGATTTTTTTACTATATTTATTGGAGTAAATATAACTTATTTTCCTCAACATTTTTTGAGATTAAGGAGTATACCTCATCGTATTACTAATTATCCAGAAGCTTATTTATGTTGAAATAAAGTTTTTCAATAGAATCAATAATTACAGTAGTGATAGTCTTTTCTTTTGCTGTTGTTATTGAAAAGCATTAATTAAATGTCGTGTATTTATTTAGATTCCTAATTCAGTAATTGGATTGGAATGAATAATAGGGTATCCTAGACTAGATTATAGAATTTTTGAAATTTCTCAAGTTGTTGAAGAGATATGTTTTGAAGCTGGTAAATATAGTAAGGATATTGATTCATGAAAAGCCCAAAATAAGCCTTATATTTGATTTACTTCATTTTCATATGATGAAAATTTTAAATAATATCCTGAAAATCGGGAAATATAATTGAATCTAATATGGCAGATTAGTGCAATAAATTTAAACTTTATATATGTAAAATTTTTACTATTAGAAATACAAATATGAGGTCACATAATATTACAAGATTCAAATTTACTTTTAATACAGAATATAATTTTTAATCATGATTATTTAATAGTATTTGTATTTATAGTTATAATAATATTAATTTATGTACTTTTTATAATAACAAATAATAAGTCTATTGATTTAAGGATAACTAATGGAAATACATTAGAAATTATTAGAACTTAAATTCTAAATTAGGGCGTGCATTGACGGTCTAGCTCTTCGGAGAGGCGATTACACCTTCTCGTGGTCCTCGATAGGCAGCGTAAAATCCTACCGGGGCATCTTTTTGCTCTGGTAAGAGAGTCGGAGAAGTTTTTGCTCGGCTTAGAGAGTCGCTCCCAACAACGACGGAGAGACATACTTATCCGTACTTACTGTGTCGATAGTCGGGTTATACCAAGCACACCTCTCTTCCTATTAAAGGAAGATTCTCCTGCCGGTGATTTCAAAGGTTGGTAGATGGGTTAAGGTAAAACCATCGGTTATGTAAGGGCTACACACTAGCGTTCACCGACCACAGATCAGGCAAACATTTACAATTTATTCTTCATCTACCATCTAACGCAACCGTTGCCAAGAAAACAGGCTTGTAAACATTAGCGGGAAAAAAAGACACTGTTGAGCTTGAATCTAATCTGGCACGGTAACGTAACAGAAAGGTGTAACGTAAGTGGGAGATGGCAACATCGCCGGAGAAATATCACTACTTTCATCGTTTCCTTACTTAATTGGTTAGGCAAAGCGCATGCGTCGTAGATCTCACTTGGCTGACACAGACAATTAGAGACAAGTGTGTAGGAGTAGCGTGAGACTTCGGCCGATTGTCGTTAACACTCCTGCGTGATCAGATTCGTAAACACTACCAGGCGGAAAGTTTGAAAGGTGCGATCAAAGAATAAAGTTGGTGTCCTAAGGCCATCTAAGCGAGGAAAAAAACCCCGATAATCAGTACTAATAGGGACTGCAAAAGCACGGATAATCATTTGGTCTAATAGTTTTCAGCATGTAGTATAAGAAAAGTTACCACAGGGATAATTGATTTGTGGCGGCTAAACGTTTACAGCGAAGTCGCTTTTCGATTCTATGATGTCGGCTATTCCTATCATTAAGTAGCAGAATTCACCAAGTGTCGGATTGTTCACCCGCCAATACGGAACGGGAGCTGGGTAATGAGACCGTCATGAGGCAGGTTAGTTTTAACCAATTAATGAACAGTCATTGCAATAATAGAGTCTAAAGTACGAAAAGAATAGCAGGATAGGAAATTTGGCATATACACTTATAAGTTTGCTAAGCCTGATTATTCATACTTACCAAACACTGGATTCAAGCACACGATCGTTCAGAGCCTTTAAAAGGAACACGTATAGTCTAGTAGATGCACGACTATTAAGCGTGATCGCTCATAGTCGGAGGACACACGAATCCAGAAAATCGATAGTTTATTGTCGGCAAATGGGAGACTTATAGATTAGTAGATGTATGAATTCTAAGCTTGATCGTACAGAGTCTAAAAACATTCAACTCTATGTGCTTGATTGAACGTAGTCGACCAAAGGGACACGGATGAACTTGTAATTGTACGAAATCAAAAATTGATCGTACATATTCAGAAAACACCAAACTCGACGGCCACGATCGTTAATTTCGTCGCACACCCGATTCAAGACGCTCGATCATTCATAATCGGTGAAGAATCGACTCGAAATGCTTGATTGTTCGTAGTCTGTGAAGACTCGACTCGAGTACCTCGATCGCTCGTAGTCGGTGAAAGGGAAACGAAAGTACTCGCAGTCATACAGCTTCGAAGAAAGATCGTTCATAGTCGGCGATCTCCCGACTCAAGGCGTTCGATCGTTCATAGTCGTCGAAAGGGACACGTAAGGACTCGTAGATATAAGACTTCTAGGCATGATCGTTCATATTCGGCGAACGCTTGAATCCAGGTGCTCGATCGTTCATAGTCGGCGAAACGGACACGTAAAGACTCGTAGATATACGACTTCAAGGCATGATCGTTCGTAGTCGGCGAAAGGGACACGTAAGGACTCGTAGATATACGACTTCTATGCATGATCGTTCATAGTCGGCGAAAGGGACACGTAAGGACTCGTAGATATACGACTTCAATGCGTGATCGTTCATTGTCGGCGAAAGGGACACGTAAGGACTCGTAGATGTACGACTTCAATGCGTTATCGTTCATAGTCGGCGAAAGGGACACTTAAAGACTCGTAGATGTACGTCTTCAAGGCATGATCGTTCATATTCGGCGAAAGGGACACGTAAGGACTCGTAGATATACGACTTCAATGAGTGTTCGTTCATAGTCGGCGAAAGGGACACGTAAGGACTCGTAGATGTATGACTTTAAGGCATGATCGTTCATAGTCGGCTAACTCTCGACTCATGGCGTTCGATCGTTCACAGTCGGCGAAAGGGACACGTAAGGACTCGTAGATATACGACTTCAATGCGTGATCGTTCATATACCGCTAATGGGACACGTAAGGACTCGTATATATACGACTTCTAGGCATGATCGTTCATCGTCGGTGGAAGGGACACGTCAGTACTCGTAGATATACGACTTCTAGGCATGATCGTTCATAGTCGGCGAAAGGGACACGTAAGGATTCATAGATATACGACTTCTAGGCATGCTCGTTGATAGTCGGCGAAAGGCACACGTAAGGACTCGTAGATATACGTCTTCAAGGCATGATCGTTCATAGTCGGCGATCTCTCGACTCCACGTGCACGATCGTTCATAGTCGGCGAAAGGGACACGTAAAGACTCGTAGATGTACGACTTCAAGGAATGATCGTTCATATTCGACGAACTCTCGACTCAAGGCGTTCGATCGCTCATAGTCGGCGTAAGGGACACGTAAGGACTCGTAGATATGCGACTGCTATGCGTGATCGTTCATAGTCGGCGAATGGGACACGTAAGGACTCGTAGATATACGACTTCTATGCGTGATCATTCATAGTCGGTGAAAGGGACACGTAAGGACTCGTAGATATACGACTTCAATGCGTGATCGTTCAAATTAGGCGAAAGGGACACGTAAGGACGCGTAGATGTACGTCTTCAAGGCATGATCGTTCATAGTCGGCGAAAGGGTCACGTAAGGACTCGTAGATGTACGAATTCTAGGCATGATCGTTCGTAGTCGGAGAAAGGGACACGTAAGTACTCGTAGATATACGACTTCAATGCGTGATCGTATATAATCGGCGAAAGGGACACGTAAGGACTCGTAGATGTACGACTTCAGGCATGATCGTTCATAGTCGGCGAAAGGGACACGTAAGGACTCGTAGATGTACGTCTTCAAGGCATGATCGTTCACAGTCGGCGAACTCTCGACTCAAGGCGTTCGATCGTTCATAGTAGGCGAAAGGGACACGTAAGGACTCGTAGATATACGATTTCTATGCGTGATCGTTCATAGTTGGCGAAAGGGACACGTAAGGACTCATAGATGTACGTCTTCAAGGCATGATCGTTCTAGTCCGCGAACACTCGACTCAAGGCGTTCGATCGTTCATAGTCGGCGAAAGGGACACGTAAGGACTCGTAGATGTACGTCTTCAAGGCATGATCGTTCATAGTCGGCGAAAGGGACGAGTAAGGACTCGTAGATGTACGACTTTGATACGTGATCGTTCATAGTCGGCGAAAGGGACACGTAAGTACTCGTAGATGTACGTCTTCAAGGCATGATCGTTCATATACGGCGAAAAGGACACGTAAGGACTCGTAGATTTACGACTTCAATGAGTGATCGTTCATAGACGGCGAAAGGGACACGTAAGGACTCGTAGATGTATGACTTCAAGGCATGATCGTTCATAGTCGGCGAACTCTCGACTCATGGCGTTCGATCGTTCATAGTTGGAGAAAGGGACACGTAAGGAATCATAGATGTACGTCTTCAAGGCATGATCGTTCTAGTCGGCGAACTCTCGACTCAAGGCGTTCGATCGTTCATAGTCGGCGAAAGGGACACGTAAGGACTCGTAGATGTACGTCTTCAAGGCATGATCGTTCATAGTCGGCGAAAGGGACACGTAAGGACTCGTAGATGTACGACTTTGATACGTGATCGTTCATAGTCGGCGAAAGGGACACGTAAGTACTCGTAGATGTACGTCTTCAAGGCATGATCGTTCATATACGGCGAAAAGGACACGTAAGGACTCGTAGATTTACGACTTCAATGAGTGATCGTTCATAGTCGGCGAAAGGGACACGTAAGGACTCGTAGATGTATGACTTCAAGGCATGATCGTTCATAGTCGGCGAACTCTCGACTCATGGCGTTCGATCGTTCATAGTCGGCGAAAGGGACACGTAAGGACTCGTAGATGTACGTCTTCAAGGTATGATCGTTCATAGTCGGCGAACACTCGTCTCAAGGCGTTCGATCGTTCATAGTCGGCGAACTCTCAACTCAAGACGTTCGATCGTACATAGTCGGCGAAAGGGACACGTAAGGAATCGTAGATATACGACTTCAATGCGTGATCGTTCAAATTCGGCGAAAGGGACACGTAAGGACTCGCAGATGTACGTCTTCAAGGCATGATCGTTCGTAGTCGGCGAAAGGGACACGTAAGGACTCGTAGATGTACGTCTTCAAGGTATGATCGTTCATAGTCGGCGAACACTCGTCTCAAGGCGTTCGATCGTTCATAGTCGGCGAAAGGGACACGTAAGTACTCGTAGATGTAAGAATTCAAGGCATGATCGTTCATAGTCGGCGAAAGGGACACGTAAGGACTCGTAGATTTACGTCTTCAAGGTATGATCGTTCATAGTCGGCGAACTCTCGACTCAAGGCGTTCGATCGTTCATAGTCGGCGAAAGGGACACGTAAGGACTCGTAGATGTAAGAATTCAAGGCATGATCGTTCATAGTCGGCGAAAGGGACACGTAAGGACTCGTAGATGTACGTCTTCAAGGCATGATCGTTCATAGTCGGCGAACTCTCGACTCAAGGCGTTCGATCGTTCATAGTCGGCGAAAGGGACACGTAAGGACTCGTAGATATACGACTTCAATGCATGATCGTTCATAGTCGGCGAACTCTCGACTCAAGGCGTTCGATCGTTCATAGTCGGCGAACTCTCGACTCAAGGCGTTCGATCGTTCATAGTCGGCGAAAGGGACACGTAAGGACTCGTAGATATACGACTTCAAGGCATGATCGTTCGTATTCGGCGAACTCTCGACTCCAGGTGCTCGATCGTTCATATTCGGCGAAAGGGACACATAAGGATTCATAGATATACGAATTCTAGGCATGATCGTTCGTAGTCGGAGAAAGGGACACGTAAGGACTCGTAGATATACGACTTCAATGCGTGATCGTTCATAGTCGGCGAAAGGGACACGTAAGGACTCGTAGATATACGACTTCAATGCGTGATCGTTCATATTCGGCGAAAGGGACACGTAAGGACTCGTAGATGTACGTCTTCAAGGCATGATCGTTCATAGTCGGCGAAAGGGACACGTAAGGACTCGTAGATGTACGTCTTCAAGGCATGATCGTTCATATTCGGCGAAAGGGACACGTAAGGACTCGTAGATATACGACTTCAATGAGTGTTCGTTCATAGTCGGCGAAAGGGACACGTAAGGACTCGTAGATGTATGACTTTAAGGCATGATCGTTCATAGTCGGCTAACTCTCGACTCATGGCGTTCGATCGTTCACAGTCGGCGAAAGGGACACGTAAGGACTCGTAGATATACGACTTCAATGCGTGATCGTTCATATACCGCTAATGGGACACGTAAGGACTCGTATATATACGACTTCTAGGCATGATCGTTCATCGTCGGTGGAAGGGACACGTCAGTACTCGTAGATATACGACTTCTAGGCATGATCGTTCATAGTCGGCGAAAGGGACACGAAAGGATTCATAGATATACGACTTCTAGGCATGCTGGTTGATAGTCGGCGAAAGGGACAAGAAGGGACTCGTAGATATACGACTTCAATGCATGATCGTTCATTGTTGCCGAAATGTACACGTAAGGACTCGTAGATATATGACTTCAAGACATGATCGTTCATTGTCGGCGAAAGGGACACGTAAGGATTCATAGATATACGACTTCTAGGCATGCTCGTTGATAGTCGGCGAAAGGCACACGTAAGGACTCGTAGATATACGTCTTCAAGGCATGATCGTTCATAGTCGGCGATCTCTCGACTCCACGTGCACGATCGTTCATAGTCGGCGAAAGGGACACGTAAAGACTCGTAGATGTACGACTTCAAGGAATGATCGTTCATATTCGACGAACTCTCGACTCAAGGCGTTCGATCGCTCATAGTCGGCGTAAGGGACACGTAAGGACTCGTAGATATGCGACTGCTATGCGTGATCGTTCATAGTCGGCGAATGGGACACGTAAGGACTCGTAGATATACGACTTCTATGCGTGATCATTCATAGTCGGTGAAAGGGACACGTAAGGACTCGTAGATATACGACTTCAATGCGTGATCGTTCAAATTAGGCGAAAGGGACACCTAAGGACCCGTAGATGTACGTCTTCAAGGCATGATCGTTCATAGTCGGCGAAAGGGTCACGTAAGGACTCGTAGATGTACGAATTCTAGGCATGATCGTTCGTAGTCGGAGAAAGGGACACGTAAGTACTCGTAGATGTACGTCTTCAAGGCATGATCGTTCACAGTCGGCGAACTCTCGACTCAAGGCGTTCGATCGTTCATAGTAGGCGAAAGGGACACGTAAGGACTCGTAGATATACGATTTCTATGCGTGATCGTTCATAGTTGGCGAAAGGGACACGTAAGGACTCATAGATGTACGTCTTCAAGGCATGATCGTTCTAGTCGGCGAACACTCGACTCAAGGCGTTCGATCGTTCATAGTCGGCGAAAGGGACACGTAAGGACTCGTAGATGTACATCTTCAAGGCATGATCGTTCATAGTCGGCGAAAGGGACACGTAAGGACTCGTAGATGTACGACTTTGATACGTGATCGTTCATAGTCGGCGAAAGGGACACGTATGTACTCGTAGATGTACGTCTTCAAGGCATGATCGTTCATATACGGCGAAAAGGACACGTAAGGACTCGTAGATTTACGACTTCAATGAGTGATCGTTCATAGTCGGCGAAAGGGACACGTAAGGATTCGCAGATGTACGATTTCTATGCGTGATCGTTCATAGTCGGCGAACTCTCGACTCAAGGCGTTCGATCGTTCATAGTCGGCGAACTCCCGACTCAAGGCGTTCGATCGTTCATAGTCGTCGAAAGGGACACGTAAGGACTCGTAGATATAAGACTTCTAGGCATGATCGTTCATATTCGGCGAACGCTTGAATCCAGGTGCTCGATCGTTCATAGTCGGCGAAACGGACACGTAAAGACTCGTAGATATACGACTTCAAGGCATGATCGTTCGTAGTCGGCGAAAGGGACACGTAAGGACTCGTAGATATACGACTTCTATGCATGATCGTTCATAGTCGGCGAAAGGGACACGTAAGGACTCGTAGATATACGACTTCAATGCGTTATCGTTCATTGTCGGCGAAAGGGACACGTAAGGACTCGTAGATGTACGACTTCAATGCGTTATCGTTCATAGTCGGCGAAAGGGACACTTAAGACTCGTAGATGTACGTCTTCAAGGCATGATCGTTCATATTCGGCGAAAAGGACACGTAAGGACTCGTAGATATACGACTTCAATGAGTGTTCGTTCATAGTCGGCGAAAGGGACACGTAAGGACTCGTAGATGTATGACTTTAAGGCATGATCGTTCATAGTCGGCTAACTCTCGACTCATGGCGTTCGAATCGTTCACAGTCGGCGAAAGGGACACGTAAGGACTCGTAGATCTACGACGTCAATGCGTGATCGTTCATATACCGCTAATGGGACACGTAAGGACTCGTATATATACGACTTCTAGGCATGATCGTTCATCGTCGGTGGTGGGG